>CAUYRT010019763.1:0-124634 GCA_963574885.1 Lepilemur ruficaudatus
ACAATGCCAAGAAAGCTGTTAAAATTATTTACTTTACTTATTTTTAAAAGAAGGCATTAGATACCACAATAGACATAAATATTAATGAGGGAAGTTTTGAACTGAATGTTTGCTTTACAAAATTTACATCACAGACTTCAGGAGGTTGTGGGGAGTGGACTCACAATTGAAGGATGTGGTGAGCATTGTGGAGGGGAGGGGCATACCTCTAACCCTTGCTAGGGAGAGGCAAAGACATAAAATGTAACCAAAATGTGTGTACTCTCGTAATTTCCTGAAAAAAAAAATATAAGGCCTTACAAGCCAGGATAAAATTTTAGTTATATAACCAAAGAAGTGAAAGATCTCTATAATGAAAATTATAAAATACTGATGAAAGAAGTTGAAGAGGACATAAAAAATGGAAAGATATTCTATGCTCATGGATTGGAATAATCAATATTGTTAAAATGTCCATACTACCCAAAGCAATCTATAGATTCAATGCAATCCTCATCAAAGTATCAATGACATTCTTCATTGAAACAGAAAAAATAACTCTAAAACTTATATGGAACCACCAAAGACCCAGAATAGCCAAAGCCATCCTGACAAAAAGAACAAAACTGGAAGAATCACATTATCTGCCTTCAAACAATACTACAAAGCAGTAGTAACCAAAATAACATGGTACTGGCATAAAAACAGACACATAGACCAATGGAGCAGAATAGAGGACCCAGAAATAAATCCATACATCTATAGTGAACTTATCTTTGACAAAGGTGCCAAGAACATATAGTGGGGAAAGGATAGTCTCTTCAATAAATGTGCTGGGGAAACTGGATATCCATATGCAGAAGAATGATATTAGATTCTTATCTCTTGCCATATATAAGAATCGTATAAAAATGGATTAAGGACTTAAATCTAAGACCTGAAACTGTGAAACTACTAAAAGAAAACATTGGGGAAATACTGAGGACATTGGTCTGGGCAAAGACTTCTTGAGTAATATCCCCAAAGCATAGGCAACCAAGGCAAAATTGGACAAATGGGATCACATCAACCTAAAAAGCTTCTGCACAGCAAAGGAAACAATCAACAAATGGAACAGATAATCCACAGAATGGCAGAAAATATTTGCAAACTACCTGTTTGACAAGGGATTAATAACTACACTAGGCTGGGTGTGGTGGCTCATACCTGTGATCCTAGCACTCTGGGAGGCCAAGGTAGGAGAATTGCTTCAGTTCAGGAGCTCAAACCAGCCTGGGCAAGAGCGAGAACCCCATCTCTATTAAAAATAGAAAAATTAACCGGGCATCACGGTGTGGATTTTTAGTCCCAACAACTAGGGAGGCTGAGGCAGGAGGATCACTTGAGCCTAGGAGTTTGAGGTTGTAGTGAGCTATGATGACACCACTGCACTCTACCTGGGGGTGACAGAGTGAGACTCTGTCTCAAAAAAAAACAAAAACAAAAACAAAAAAAACCCTAGACTACATAAGGAGCTCCAAAAACTTGATAGGAAAAAAACAAATAATCCAATTTAAAAATGGGCAAAGATTTGAATAGACATTTCTTAAAAGAAGACATACAAAAGGCCAACAGGTATATGAAAAAATGCTCAACATCATTAGTCACCAGAGAAATGCAAATCAAAACTAGAGTGAGATACCATCTTACCCCAGTTAAAATGGCTTTTATCAAAATGACAGGCAATAATGAATGCTGGTGAGGAAGTGGAGAAAGGGGAACCCTCGGATGTTGGTGGGAATGTAAATTAGTGCAACCACTATGGAAAATGGTATGGGGGTTCCTCAAAAAACTAAAAACAGAACTACTATATGACCTAGCAATCCCACTGCAGGGTATATATCCAAAGGGTGGGAATTTGGTGTATTAAAAAGATATCTGCACTCTGATGTTTACTGCAGCACTATTCACAACAGCCAAAATATGGAATCAACTGAAGTGTCCATCAATGGATGAATGGATAAAGAAATTGTGGTACACATATACAAAATGGAATATTATATAGCCACAAAAAGAATGAAATCCTGCCATTTGCAACAACCTGGATGGAACTGGAGAACATTATGTTAAATAAAATAAGCCAAGTACAGAAAGACCAATCTCACATGTTCTCACTCAAATGTGGGAGCTAAATATTAAAAATAATTGATCTCATGGAGACAGAAGTAGAATGATGGTTACCAGAGGCTGGGAAGGGTAGCAGCAACATGTGTGTTGGGGGTGGGGGTAGGGGGTTGGATAAAGTAGGGAAAGTTAATGGGCAGGAAAATAAACTTAGAATGAAAAATATTTGAAAAAAACTTAGCTGTATTATTTTCCTTGGTTTATAGAGTATCTACTAAAATATTTGTGTATAAAAACACATCTGTGTCTCCCTGCTTACCCCCCTCCCCAAATCAATACAGGAAATGATAAAGTTAAAGAGATAGTGTGGTAGAACACAGGAACAACAGGATGGATTATTAAGCATTTATTAAATGCTAGATTAAGCACTTTATTATTTCCTCTATGTTATTTACAACAACCTTATGAACAGGTACCTCATTATCTTCATCTTACAGATAAATAAACATATGCTGGTAACTAGAAGAGCTGGGATCAAACTCAGGAGAAACAGATTTCAAAGTTAGTGCTCCCAAACACTGTGCTACGTGAGAGAACAGTTCATGATCGCATTTTTGGATTAAACACACACGTACGCATATACACTAAGACTAGAATGAAGTGTACAAAAAATAAAAATCAATGTGCTAGCAGTTATTTCTGTGAGTATGAGGATTTTTTTCTTTGTAAACATTTGTACTTTCTTTTTTCCAGTCAGAAAAAGCACAGATTCAAGTGTTTTTGGAGTGCTTATTAAATTTACAGGAAAAGGTGTGTGACTCTGGGCTTGGGAAAATCCTCTGTAAACTAAAGGATTTGGAACAGATGAAGGGAACACTTCTTTCATTGTTGTAGTTCTAAGGTTTTAAGTTGTTAACCCCTTGGTATTTCCCCTAGTCATTAAGTGGTTAATGAAGCTCTTGCTGGTTGAAAACCCTAGATTCAGTAAGAACTCCCTGAACTTCACTTTCGTGTGGGATTTGCCTTTTCTTCATCACAGGCACAGCAGTTCACATTCCAGGGCCTTGAACTAACTGCAAGCTGGAGGGACATGTTCCCCATGAGTGGAGTCAATCAGTTCATGCTAATCTTCTACCGAGCTCCTGTTATGTTCCTTTATCTGACGTACTCTTAACTGATTTCAAAAGGGACTGATGGGAAAAAAGTGAAAATTTAGTCAAATATAAGTAATGGGACATTTGTCTTGCTCCCGAGGGTAGGTCATCACCATCTTATGGCTCTAAAAGCAGTTCCCTACAATGAATTTCAATTTCTCTTGAATCTATTTTTGTTATTCAGTTCTATTATCTAAATTAGTTTTCTAAGCACTGAGATTGGTATCACCCTTATGTTTCCTCAAAATGGTATTTTATGTCAATATTAAACTACATGGTAAATCAAACTGCCATCCAGAAATGTTTAATATTAATATATCTCAAGTTTCTTGGGACTATCATGAAAAGTTTATTATCTTCTGAGTTTGAAACTTACATAAACTTTAATTAAATACCTTTATAAGATTTTTTATCCTCAAAATTATAAATCATAGAATATAGTTCTGGCTAATTGTTCAAATTGGGCAAGGGCTGTGGCTATCTTGCTCATCTCTTTATATGAAGTGTCTAGCCTATTGCCAGGCACAGAGCTGATGCTTGATATATATTGTTGCCGCAACACAAATTGGGAAAAACACTGAGTTTCCCATTGTATTGAAAGATCAGGTATATCTAATAAGTTATTACTTTGTTCAAGCAGGTCAACTTATTCTCCCCTAGTCTAGGTAGGAAGTTCCAGTGCCTCTTTGTGTCACAACTGGTCAAGTACCATTTTTGTTGCTGAAAAGCCTTTGGTCACCAAAATCTAATAAGGTATTCTTAGGTGAAGGCAATGGGAACTAAATTCTACAGTTCCACAGAATAACTGGTTGTTACATGTTATTCAGAACAGTCTATTTCCCTTTTGAACTACTCCCTTTAAATGACTCTCAAATTGCTCACTACTTTAGGATTCAGGGATTGGACAATAAATATGTGGAATTTTGAGATGCTTCCAGTCCCTGAATGCAACCCATTTTTATTAGAACAATTAGAGGCAACTTCATGTTAGACACACAGACTCATTCCCTCTTTTTTCCTTCTCTCCCTCCAACCATCTATTCCTAGAAACACTTCCCCAACTTTGATTGAATGTCTACAATGTGTCTATAGGCACTGTGCCCACAAATGACTCCATCCCGGTTTCTTTTCACTTCTCTTCTGAAGATGCCAAGAAGCTTGTGTTCTAAGAGCTTCCACTGGAATGTGAAAAAGATTTTAAAATACATACAGGAACTGACTCATCCATGATAACTTTGTTTCAATGGGAAGATGCATTCATAATTTTTAATAACTTAATTATCCACAATCTTTTAGAATGAAATCCATTCATAAGCTTGGTACTGTCTGATCAGACAGTCCAACAGTACAATCAAAAGCAAGCTCATTAGCAAATTTACACATCAAAACAATTCATTTTAATGCGAAAAATATCAGTTTTGTTTTCAGGAAGATACTATGCTTTCATTATAATATTACATAAAAACATGTAGTAAATCACTTTAAAATTCTATACACTTGTGAAATTAATTTTTTTCATCCAGATACACGTGGAGGCAAAAATATCTTTGTTGGATATTTATGGTTGTGCAATGTCTTTGAAAAACCTGTTTATCTTGGTATTTTTCCATGTTTTGAGTCAGAAAATTACTTGCTCAAACTCCCCTGCAGCCACAGGGCAGGCCAGGGAACAAGGGGCCACAAGAAGACCCATGTGGGGACAGCAGTGGTATCTTGAGCATTTACATTGGACACAGCAGTGGCTGTAGGCACTGTTCCTGGACACCCAGATTCAGAATCTGGTTCTCTGGTTTTCCTAGAGATTCCATGAGTTGACACCCAACAGCTCTTAGTAAGTTGCTTTTCTGCTTAGGCAAGCCAGAGAGGATTCTATTGTTTGCAACCAAAAATCCTGACTGATGTTATAAAACTAACAAATACAAATGGGTCCTCTGAAAAGAAGCCAAGCCTCCCTTCTTAACAGTAGACTGTATTTCCAACTGCATATTAGATGTAGAACACACTTCATATTCAACGCATTGAAATTCTTTCCCCCCCAGCTGACTCCTCCTTAGTTACTAACTCCTAGAATAACTAGTCACTCAAATTGAAGACCAGGGATTCATTGTATTGTTTGTTCTTCCCATTAGTGTGTAAGCTTCATGAGGGCACTGAAGTCCACCCTGTTCACAAATGTATTGTCAGAACCTAAGGTAGTATCTGGCACATGGCTATCACTCAAACACCACTCCAAAAGACATCATGTTTTGAGTTCATCCTTAACTACCACTGACGCGGTACGTGCCTTCATCTTCTCATCCTCTTTTGGCTGGATCATTCTTTCATCTCCCTCCTAATTGGTCTTCCTGGCTTTGATTTCTCATCCTTTCAGGCTCTCTTCCATGCTGCTGCTACAGTGATTTTTCAGATCTGATGTCATTCTCCTGCTGCTAGTGCACAACAGATCCACAGAGGATAAAATGCAAACATCTTAGCGTGGCAGAGAATCAAACATCTTAGGATGGCACAGAAGGCCCTCCACCACCTGGCTCTTTCTAGTTTGCCCTTTCCCACACAAACCTACATTCTAGGCACTTCTGATTGCTTGCAGTTGCCTCACACCCCATGCTGCTTCACACTTCCAGTGCTATTTTTGGGGAAGAATGTGCAGGAACAGAGTCTGGAAATTCTTTCAGGATTACACAAATTCTATAATGGCATATGCAGGTGCCATGTAACATACACACACATCAAATGTACTCATGAAATTGAACACTCTAAAGTTTATTACCTTCACTTTGCATTACTTCCTATAAAAACGGGAATATTTCAGCAAATGTTTTACTTAAGTAAGTCAATACCCAATTTCCTCCTGATTCTTCTGTCTGATGTGAGCCAGCCTGCTTTAGTGGATACCAACGAGTAAACACCAGGAGAGGAGACAGTGGAGAACCAGATAGAGCCACATGGTAACCCTACCATGCCATTTCCCTCAGATTCTCTCAGGTCTAGATGGGGCTCGGTCCATCACTAGTACATACAGACTGTTACTAGTAGTCTCCTAGAATACACACTGAATTGGGACAGGATTCTACAGTTACTACTCTGTTGAAAAAGAACTAGGTCTCAGCCTGAGATTAGAACATGGTCAAGCTGGCCGGGCGCAGTGACTCACGCCTGTAATCCTAGCACTCTGGGAGGCCGAGGTGGGCGGATCACTTGAGGTCAGGAGTTCGAAATCAGCCTGAGCAAGAGTGAGACCCCATCTCTATTGAAAAATAGAAAGAAATTAATTGGCCAACTAAAAATATATAAAAAAACTTAGCTGGGCATGGTGGCACATGCCTGTAGTCCCAGCTACTTGGGAGGCTGAGGCAGAAGGATTCCTTTAGCCCAGGAGTTTGAAGTTGCTGTGAGCTAGGCTGACGCCACGGCACTCACTCTAGCCTGGGCAACAGAGCGAGGCTCTGTCTCTAAAAAAAAAAAAAAAAAGAATATGGTCAAGCTGTAAAATTTACTGCTTTATTAAAAAAAAATCATTGTGTTAAGAAATTTTATAAATACATATCACATGTGTAGAATCCAAATTAATAGCTCAAAAAATTAACTATAGCCAATAAAATTAAATTTCACTTAGTATTAATTGGGAGGAATCACTTGGATAAATTTCTAGAAATTGTTTTATTTATGAACAGAACATAGGTGTGTCCCACTGTCTGGACTACCTAGTATCTGTAGCCTTCTCCCTGGTGACCACCAATCATACTTCAAGAATAGGGTTGAAGAGAGTTGGTCACTTCTTCCTTTATGTCAAGAATGTGTCCAATAATTTATCTCTTTATTTACACTTTTCACATGATTATTAATATAACTGCAGTATTTCCTTATGTATCCATTTCCACTACCAGACTGTAGCCTTCTTGAGGGGAAAGGTAGCATCTAATTCTACCTTCATTTCTACTCATCTACCTGCATTCCTGCCTGCAGGAACTAGCATTGAATAGGATGCTTAAATAAATAAGAGCTGATCTTAAGTCTTTTGAGTTGTTTTGTTTTAAAGGTTAATGCTATGTAATTTTAGAAATCGTTTCGATCATTCTACAAAGGAGTCAGACTCCTTTTTTGCTTTTGGCTCTTTCTGCATCTTATAGAAGAGATGTTTATTGTATATATCACATGTATCCATCCATTCAACAAATATTTGTTGATCATCTACTGAGTGCCAGACATTGTCACAGGCTGGGAATATAAGGGTGAGAAAGAAGAGAAACCTACAAGAGAGGTCTTTGGTGTCAATACTACAGGGCCCAGCACTGAGCTGACTGAAGAAACATTCATATATCTGTTAAAAAAAAGTGTGGAACATTTTTTTTTTTTAAACAAACAACAAGACCTAACTCTCCTACTACTCATCTATTAAAAGAAGGTAAATTGGTATTGGGAGCACCCAGGTAGTAACTGGAACATGGAGTGTCCGGTGGGAGAGGTACGGAGCAATATGAAATATTTTGCTATATTCTAGAGTTCAACTAGATTCTTACAGCTCAAAAATTACAATGAGCTAGGAATAAGTCAGTTTGGGAGACCATAAAAAACCATCAATATAATATGCTACATGTGCAAGTAAATCTGACATTCCTCCTGTTTGTGTCCTGACAATCTCTTCAAATGGTTGTTTAAACCATTCCAATTAACTAGCACTACATAATATACTTATTTCACTATCACATCATAGTCTATCATAATATTCTTTAAATAATTCTTAGGTGTTCTTTTATTAAATAGAGGTAATTAATGAACATTTGTTGAGCATATGTCTATTAATCTTTACTATGAAAAATTTTAAAAATGCATTTGTATATTGTTGGCTTGATTTTCCTCACCTTTTTATCCCTGAGTTTCCTATCAGTTTTACTATTTTGAGCTCTAATCCTCAGTTCTAAGTTCTATACAAAAGTCTGTATTTCTTGTGTACATATTAACTCTTTTTGAGACAGGGTCTCATTCTGTTGCCTGGGCTAGAGTGCAGTGGCATTATCAAAGCTCAGTGTAACCTCAAACAACTGAGGTCAAGCGATTCTTCCATCTCAACCTCGCAAGTAGCTGGGACTATATGTGCATGCCACTATGCCAGGCTAACTTTGTTTTTATTTTTTGTAGAGATGGGTGGGGTCTCCCCTATGTTGCCCAGGCCAGTCTTGAACTCCTAGTCTCAAGCAGTCCTCCCACCTTGGCCTCCCAAAGTGCTGGGATTATAGGCATGAACCACCATGCCCAGCCTCGGAATCTTAACTCTTGAATTAGAGTTAAAACAAAAACAAAAACAAAAACCCTCAGGTCTAAAAGATGAAATCTCAGCAGACTGAGTAGATAAATTCCAAACTGCATTTCTCTACCAATTCATCACTGACTAATTTTCAATTTATGATTTGCTCATTTTAAAACTTACCTTTCAACTTTTTCATGTGTCATTGATGGGCTTTTTTATTTTACTAATCAAAGTTACTCAATTAGCAAATGTGTATGTTTTCTGGATTCTAAATACATTGTGGAAAGTTCTGGCAACTCAATTGGTTCTTTACAATTGCCCTTGTAATCCACTGCCTTAATAATATTTATGTCTATTTTTTAATTGATTCCAAGGTCTATTTCATAGTTTAAAACAATGGGAGAGGGAACTTGGTTTGTTTGCAGTTTTAATTTTTTGGCAATGAATTCACATTGCAATTACTTAGCACCTTGTTATTCTCTAGGCATTACAAATTGCTTTTTAATGAACCGCTCTAGAATCCTCTTAGACATGGAAACTGGGCTCCATATTTCTTCAGTCGCCCCATATTTCCCATTCTGCATGTGGGACTTTTCCCCTCCATGAACCTGGCAAAATAACTACTAATGATTCCTAAGTTTCAGTCTCTATAGGATTAATTTAAAACAAACCTTAATTGTGTAACACATTCTATCAAACACTTAAATTTCCATATCTTTATTAATTATAATTAAATCTTCAATTACAATAAGGACACGCATACTTTACTAAAACAATATAAATAACACAACATAAACAAAACATAAGTTTTTATAACCTACTTTAAGTTTTTTATTTCTATCTAGTATTGCTTTGGCTTCCCTTTTAATCAGTACATTTCAAATTTTGCTTGGTCTTTCAAATCATTTGTAAACTATCCACTAGTTTTTTGTGAGTTCTTACCTAGGTAAAGCTCATTTGTTGCATTAGCTTTCTTAAGTGCTCTTAAATTTATGCTGAGAATGTCACTTTTTGAATATAATGCCTGTGGAAGTCCCAGGTCTTAAAAACATTCATGTGTGGGCAGGTCAAATTTCTCCTTACTCTGACCCTCATCAAGAATGTCCTCGAGCTCATCTTATACTCATAACAAGCATGGTAAGAAGTGGAGTCTAGAAGACTAAGATGGAATAGAGGGCTTGGCGATGCTATAAACCTTCTTCGCATGTTCCAAGAACTCATATCACCTATCAATAGGTAACTGCTAGGTTACAATTAGTTTTGCTTTTCCTGTTTGGGAATCAGGGACCTCATCTGTTGCTTTTAGTTAGCTAAGGATTGACCAAGAAATAAATCTCTTACCTTAGAGACTTACTCTCTGTCTTACTGTCAGAACTAGAACAGGTGGACAAAATTAAACAATCTATCTTGATTATTCTTCCCCAAACAGGTGTGGATAGCTTTTCGTCCCTCCATGACCCTAGTTCATTGAGTCAAAGATAGGAAGGCCAATATGTAAAACAGACAACGGAGGTCAACTGCTTTGCCTGGCTAAAAAGAAGAGGGGGTTGGAAGGCCAACAGGTATCTTTATCCGCTACACTCATTATTGCCCCTAAGGGGATCTGGAGACCTTGGTTTGAAAAATCACTAGCCTAGGCAGTAACGATTTCTTAGCAATAATACTTGGAAAGCAATCCTTTTTGGTATTTAACTACATTTCTTGGAAGCCTCTTCTAAATTTACTTAGGGTCCATTCACAATCAATCTCAACAAAAGCAAACACAAAATCTCTTCCTCCAAATTCATAATTTTTCACAGAATGAGTCTCTCTTTGCCATGCTATCAAACCCTGGGCAATTCTCTATTGGATGGAGACTGATTTCTTTCTTCCTCAGAATGGATCACTTATTAATTCTGCCCGGCTTTCCATCTGTATAGCCGTTAGTCACCTCTTTTCCTAAGGCTGCTATTCCCAAGATCTCAGCAGCCAGAAAAAGTGAAAAAGCGACAACAGCCCATAATTATAGTTTAGTTATTTCTATGTGTGTTATGACTTTGCCCCTGAAAATGGTACATGTCTGTAATTTGAACTAAACAAGGCATAACAAATGAGACAGGGTAAAGGGTCTCTTTTCATAATTATTTATGTAATCTGAGGGTGATACTGAAGTTATAGAAAAAAAAAACACTTGAATTAAAAACGATGCCCTTCATGTGGGATATAGCTGTTCCTGATCCACCAGCAACAGGACATGAGTTGCCTTCCACTAACAGGGATCTGTTTCAATTCATCTCCACTCGGAGCCCAGTCACTGGTGTGAACAACAGAATAAGCAAACAAGACAGCTATGGGAAAGCAGGCCTGATACTTCATGGAATGCAGGAAAGGCCTTAGGCCTAGAGTCTGACTCCTGTATTTCCCTCTCAGCAATACTTTACTTTAGCCATGCTCTTAGTATGTGCTTCTACAACTCTAGTCTTTAAGAAATCATGAGCAGTAGGGACAGCAAAGTGTGGTACAAAAGTACAGCCTTGGTTTCCACTGGTTGCTAGCAAGTTTGAGTAAAATGTGTGCCCAGCCACCGTGGTCTCATTCCTGGTCCAATTTTATTTTCACCCTCGTTTTCCCAATTCTTCATTCCACTTTTCTCTCATGCTACTCTACCATATTTTTGGACCCTTATAACAGATATCTACAATGCATTCCAGGAAAAGATATAAATAAAATGCTATGACCAATTTCCTAAAAAGAAAATTACTTATTTGATGCGCAGCAAAAACGTTAAAGGAACAAGAAATACAATTTAAGTAACCTTCACTCAGACTAGAGGTGAACACATATCAGAAGATGTTAAATATTCTTTGACAAAAGCATTTTGTGTTAGTACTTTGAATCTATGAATAAAAGATTCAAAAGACCATATGGGAGGGGGAAGATCAAAAAGGATGTAGTACTCGACAAAAATGAGACAAACAGTTCCCTCTGGTATCCCCATAAATTATATAGGAAGCATGACTTCTGTCTAAGCCTATCCCACAACAGGTGTTCCAACTAGTCGAAGTAGATCAGAATAGAAGGGTTTTCTAACATTTCAGTTGACATTTGAAAGAGTGAAAGAAACTGAGATGAAAAGAATAAAATGGCTAAGTACAACACCAGCCTCTCTTCTTAAATATTCTGCCATAACTCAGGATCCTATTTAGGCAAGGGTCAGCCTTGAAATAGAGGGGCTACTGGGCATTATTTGTGTTCCTGGTCTTCAAAATGCTATTGTTTCCTTCATTTCTATTCTTCTAAAACCCTCCAAAGGTGAAGAAACAGAAATAATTTTCTAAAGAAAAATTTAAAATAAAAAAGAAAGAGCACATAAATATACCATTTTTTTCAGACTTGTATAAAGCAATCTGAATCTTATACTTTTAAATGAAGTAGGTAAGGAGCAAGAGGAAGAGGTCCTGTTTTTCTAGTTGCTCTATGTGGGACTGAGCACAGCATTAACGTAGGACTAAGCTGTAGAGATCTACAGGAAGACACACACTGGCATCCAAAATCCTTAAAATTCATAATTATAAATAGCTTTTTAAATGAATATATACAATTTAATTATGTACAACATTCAGGATTTAAAATGCCTTGAAAAGCCTATATAAAAATTTACTTAAAAGGAATTTTAAGATATCATAAGCCTAAAATTTTGATTAAAGATTTATTCCCCCAATCATTTGCCCTGTTTAGATATCAAAAGCAAATTACTTATTCAAACACAATTCTTTGTTACTCATGTAAAGGTACTATTGAATTTCGCATGTGTCTGAAGAATGGTATCACCTCTGTCCATTGATTACCCAGAGTATTTATTTTTAATTTTTATAAACAGTAAAGTTTCTTTAATTCTCAAAAAAATTTTACTCTTACTGTTAGTATAAAAAAGAGGAACATAATATATTTCTTCAGTTTCTGCTTTTTGAAAAAAACTGTTTCTCACTGTAACAGCATTTTCAGCTCTTGATTCATGGACAAGCACCATAAATAGCTGTTTTAGCACTTCAGAGGAATGAATTCACATGTGGGGCAGACCACAGACCCAGGATCATCAGTAACTGTCCTAGAGAAAGAATAGACCCATAAGGATACAGTCAGTATTCTGCACAGCACACACTATGTTTCTATGTATCATAGTAAGACGGCAGGAACGTAGAAAAGTGGCTCTAGAATGCTTTACATCCCTCCTAAAAACTCTCATGGATCCCTATTTGTCCCATGTTCCCTTACCCACCACCCTTATTTCCTTCTCCTCTCTATTTATCCCCCACGCATAAGTGCGTGTGATTTCCAAACTATTGACTAGAGAGATGAAGCAGAAAAATGTCTATTAGAAAGAATAAGAAGGAATGATGATAATGATAATAAAGGGTCCAGATAAAGTCACCTAAAACCACATTCTTGATATATATGCGTGATCAATAAACTCTGTTCTGTGGCTGAACAGATACCCTCCATGGCAAATAGGCAAGGTGAGGGATTGGTCAAGACTGTCTTTAATGGCTAGCTTTAATGTACAGCATTCTTTTTTTGAGAAATATGAATCCAAAGAGAAACACTAGTATACAACATGACAGAGGAGGTGGTTGATGTACTAATCTTTCTTTCTCCCTTCCCCATTCATTGCCATAATCAGTCAGCATTGTTGATGGGAAGGCATTATAAAGGATATAAACCATGCTGTGTAAATTCATAATCTATACAATTTAAAAATCAGGGCTAATTAAGCGGTCTTCATTTAAATTTTTTTAAACAAATATTCACCCCAATCTTAAGAAATATATCCATACTAGTTTTACTAAAATGAAACAAACTATGGTTAAGTTTGAAAACACAATTTCAGTCAGAAAATTAAGAGCTAACTTACCTAACATTTAAGGAACATTTGTTATGTAACATTTAAAACATACACAATAAAAAAACCTCCTATGTATTTATTCTCATCTTCAATGAAAAAGCGAACATGTAGCCAAACTTATTTCATTTATATTTTCATCCACTATTTTCTCTACATTACTGGATTATTCTGAAGCAAACTCAGATATAACATCATTCATAAATACTTTAGATGTATCTCTAAATATAGAGACTTAAAAAGAACATAACTAGAATAATATCAAGTCAAGAAATTAACAGTAAAATTCTTAGTATCAACAAATATCTAGTCGGTATTCATATTCTGTTTCAATTTTTAAAAAGGGTTGGTTTGAATCAGGACCAAAACAAGATCCACATGTTGCATTTGGTTGCTATGTCTGTACAACTCTCTTTTAATACATAGCTTCGGCTCCCTTTCTTTTTTCCCTGTTTGAAATTATTTTCATTTGTCCTGAGAATTCCAGCCTGGATCTAATTAATGGATCAGCACAGTTTCATTTGACATGTTCCTTTGTCTCCTGTATTTCCCATAAACTGGTATATTTATATCTAGATGCTTAAGCAATTTGGGGGCAAAAATACATCATGGGTGATGTTATGTACTTTCCATTGTATCTTATCAGGTGACTAATTTCTAGGTGTCTCCTTTTTCTGTGGTATAAACATAAGATAGATCAGTGGGTTCAGACACTGTCAGCTTGACACATGCATTGTGAAATTTCCCTTTACCTTTCCAGCTGATGATTCTGTCAGCCATTAATGATCATTGGTTTAGATTATTTTGTTAGTGAGTGCAAAATTCACCCAAGATTTTAAATTTCTAGACTTATTATTAATGTGCTACTCTATTCAATAATACAATTTCTGCCTTTCTTCGTAAGAAAGATGACACAATACTGTTTCACTTAATATTTACAAATAAGTCTCTACTGAAAAGTACTTTGCTAATGCTCCTCAGAAAATACATATACATCTATATTTTGTACATCTTAATCATTAGTTCTAATATTGTGGTTACTAATTTTACTTGAATTTTCTCTGTATTTAAAATAGCCCCATTATTAATAATGTAGCTAAAACTGGGAGGCAGATTAACCTTTAATTGACTTGGACTGAAGCAAAACCTACACATCATAGGATCCTAAAATAATTGGCTATTATTTGTTCTTCTCCAATTAAAAAAAAAAGGCTAGAAGAAATAAACAGACACCCACATCCTAAGGACATTCCTCTTTGGATTATAAGCAGTCCATTAATAGAAACCAAACATTTGACGGTAGTCAAAATGTATAACTGTTTAATAGGAGATTTTTGTAAGCCATGAAAACCTGTAGTCTACACAGTTTTTTCTTCTTCAGTTATGTAGTGTTTTTTCCCTTATTTAATTATAGAGTAACACAACAGGAGAGTAGAAAAATCAACACAAAAACAGATTAGATTGATTTGTTATTAAATAGATTATGAAGCCTCAGGGAAGACAGCTATGACAACAATTCAGACACTACAAAGTGTGGCAAACTTTGCAGTGTTTTCTTCCCCCGTCCTTGGCAGACATGCCACGTAAATTTTTACAGCAAGCTGATCAACTGCTGAAAATGCACCAATGGATGGCCTCACTTTCACCTAGACAATCATAATTTCAATTTCCTTTTCCATACATCATTGGATTTAAGCTGTATAGGGTAGTTTTCCGAAGGGTTAAGGAAATATCTCATTGCACACATCCCTCTTTATGTTCTATGTCCTTAACCTGCCAAATGGTAAAGAGAATGAGAGTTTAACACTAACTTTATTTCATCATGAAGATTATTAATGTGATTAGATGAAGGAATGCTAAAAGTTTCCTCCTGAAATAATTAACTGCAGAAAGTGCGTTAGGGGCAGTATGTTTTTCAAGGTTGCTTTCCATATTTTTAAAATTAATATTTACATGACTTGTAACATATTTGTGAATAACCAGGAATAAAAATAGCAGCCACTTCAGAGTTTCCAGATGGGAGAGATAAAATAGTGGTAGTGGAGGTGGGGCTGGAGTCTAGGAGATTTACAGTTGTCTCTGCACAGTAAGGACAGATTTTACTTAGACAGTGTGCATTTGCAGGGGTAGAGTGGCAAGATGCAGGAATGTGGGGTACTCAAGTCTTCCCAAACCACTTCTGGACATCCCTGTGGAAAACCAACAGGAAAACACAATCTTTAGGGGAAAATGTCATCCTAATGTTACATTCAGGTGTATAATAATTAAAACCAAATAGAACCAAAATATACCACCACCAAGACCAATCATGAAACTCTATTGAGTAGTAAGAGGATTACAGGCACAAGACATCTACTATCAAAAGTGTCAATAATGCAATAGGTGCTCAATGACTATCGTTCTCTTCCCTACACTGTAATTATAAAGAAGTATTTTATCTAAGGATATGATAATTCAAGATACCAAATGAAAGCCTCCTGGGACAGAACAAGGGCAGTCAATGCAATCTGATCAACACAGCACTATTTGCAAAATTAAAAATAATAAAATACAGGCATATATTTTATGCTATTAAGGCACTTTGTCATCTGGTTAGTCATGCACAATCATCTCTCCTGCTAAAATGGAAATTTCTAAGCTTTTGTATCCTTGTATCTCTAGAAAAAGCAAAGGCATAATGTTCAACGAAGTTAGTAAAGACATCATAAATTTTTGCACAAAAATATAAATGCAGAGACAATAAAGAAAACATGGAAATGGGAACTGAAAGTAATGTTAATATTATCTATTTGGGGTTTCATCTACCCTAAATCGCAGGTTTAAATAATTTGGGATCCGTTATTATATATTATATGTAAAAGGTTTTTTCCTTTAGTATTATTTGACATAATACTAAAAGACTCACATTCTAAAAATAGACTGATATGCTGTACTTTGTGCTACGATGTACTAGGAGCTGTACTATTTTAAGAAATACATCCCAGAGTTATTTTTGCTTTAAAAAACTAGTGATGGAACCAAAAAGAATAAGACAAATTATTCATTAGAAAAAATGACCAATGAAAGAGGAAACTCAAACGGAATATTTTCAACCCTGCTAGTAATCAAGAAAATGCAGAGTAAGATGGGATAATGATGGGCAAAATTAAAGAGCCTGTCCATTATTAAATGTTGGCAAAAAGAGAGAGAGAGAAAAGAAATGCATGAAAAGAAATGGCAACCTGGAGCATTTTCACTCGCTGCTCAAGAGGGTGCAATTGTTGAGCGACTTCAGAAGTCAATTCAGCAAGATATAGAAAAGTTAAAAATGTATACTCATGACCCAAATATCCCACTTCTAATTATGTATTTTCCAGAATCTTACACATGTGAACCAGGAGATACAGTCAAGAATGTTCTCTGTTGCATTACTTATAATATTGTAAAACCTCAATAGGGAAATGGCTAAATAGTTTAATAGTGATATAAATGTATACAGCAGTTAAAAAGAAACTAGAATTACACATAAAATGGATGGATTTCAAATAGAAAAAGCAAGGTGCGCAATGATACACAGACTATACCATTTGCATATGTTGGAAAAACGACATAAAATATTAGTCACAGATATATATATGTATATGATATATATGAGCTATATATGTATTCAATATAAAAGTATACAAAGTAAATCAGAAGATTACACATTAGTGGTTAGCCATGGGGAAGAGAAAATGAGGCAAAGAAGACTTGAATTTTATGTTTAATATTTATTTTATAAAAACAAAACCAATGATAAATTTTCATTATTTTTCAATTCTAGGATGTGAGTACTTGAATTTTTATTATATCATTCCCTGTACTTATAATTTTGAACATATCTCAAGATAAAAATGATTAAGAAATAATCCCCAAAATGATAATAAGAAAATATAGGATTTAAGAACATTGTTGCTTTTTTAATATGGTAAAAGCTATTACTAATTCCCATAAAGCAATAAAGGTAATTTTTTTCAAGAAACATCTTGAAATACCATATATAGCCTACTTAAAGTACTTTATCAATATATACACATGATTAAAAAAACCTAATAATTAGGAATGGCATCTAGTAATATAATTCTTGTTATAATTCAGTAAGTCATTACTGTTAAATAATTTAAAAATAGTAATTATCAAAGGTAAACTATGAAAAATTACAGAAAGTAAAATAATGTTATTTTAATTAAAATGGTTTTTTAAGAGATAATTAAATAATGGCACATAGATGCATGGGCCTCAATTTTAAAATGTATTTTCTTCTGCATTAATTAGAAAAATTAATACAGCTGGGCTGCCTCGATATTTAACTAAATATATTAAAATGGTTTTAAAATAATCTGAAACTTTGAAGCTAATCATAAACTTGATTTTGTTTGTGATTCCCAACCACATCACCCATTTAACACTAAAATGCTCAGTCTAAGAGGTAATTCATTTTGGAATGCTTTATTCACAATGTGATTAAAATGGTTTACTGTACAATGTTCTAGGTTCATAAAAGATTCTAAGACTTATGAAAAGTATCTGGTTTAACATCCAAATTCTACATGGTCATATTCATAAAGTAGGTTATTTAATAGAACACTGGTTGAATTACCTTGGGCTTGCAAGTCCTACAGAAGACTTAGTCATACAAGCTTAATTCAAATGTGTAGAAATAGTTGCCTCTTGAATTTGTATGTCCTACATGAAACTGGCTTGTGACTGGAATGGCAATGAGAAGTAGGTATAAAAAATGCCTTCTGGAAGAACTGTGCTTGAGCAAACTGCTCCAGACAAATGACTTCTATAGAGCTGCAGGTCATTTTGTATCTTTCATATGTGGCACTCTTTATTATGTTTATAATAGAGTTGCATCTCAAAAATTCAGTGTAGCTAAATTTGTTCATAATAGCATCTGTTTAATAACTATTCACTGTAGAATCCCAAAGAGGGTTTCTGATAATTATATTCAAAACGAAATAGTTTATTTTTCATTTAGTCTGAAGTAGAAATGAAGTCAGGGAGCTTTTAGTTGTTTGACTGTTAAGACAGTCACTAGTGACCAAATACAACACTAAGAAAAGAAATTTGGTGAACTACATTGTGATGAACATCATAGCACTCCCAAATAGCTGTACTGATTATACACTTAAATCAACACAGACAACTAATTAAGCAACAAGAAAGGATTTACCAAAACAGAAAGCAAAGGAGAAAGGAAAGAAGGCAAGTCCACATGAGAGAGGAGGAGGATGGGTGGACAGGCCAAGGGGAATCTCCCTTGTTCCCCACTAATTTGAAAACAACTGGAACAAAACCCTCAGGATTTTCCCATCTTAAAACTCAGGACACAGCAGCACTATTCGTAACTGCCAGAAAGTGGCATATCCATACAACAGAATATTATTTGGAAATAAAAAAAAGGAAGTAGTCATACATGCTACAGCATCGATGAACCTTGAAAATACCATGCTAAGCAAAAGATGCCAGACACAAATGGCCACATATTGTATAATACTACATATATGAAATGTCTAGAACAGGCAAATCCATAGAGACAGAAAGTAGATTAGTGGTTATCCGGGGCTAGAGAAAGGGAAAAATGGACAAGAGAATGCTAATGGATAGAGTGTTTCTTTTTGGGATGATGAAAATGTTCTGAAATTAGATAGTGCTGATAGTTGCACAAATCTATGAATATACCAAACACTGAATTGTACACTTCAAAAGTATGAATTGTATGGTATATGAAATATATCTCAATAAAATAATTAATTTATAAAACCCTCAGGTTTTGGTTGGTTAGAAGGTCAAAGGGACAAAAAACTTTATCACACACCTTCTTGAAGTGGTATTAAAAAATTAAATGAGTAATAAACTGTCAAGGCATAAGCATTCAAGCTTTCAAGGACTCATTTTTAAAGAACACATTATTTGAAGAGGTTTATTTCATAATGACTTAAAAATAATCTTCAAAGAAAAGATTTGAACCAGGAAAAAGTCGTTTCTGCTGTCAGCCCTAAAACACTTTTTTAGTAGTGTCAATGAAAGCCTGATGGGCAACAGTAGAGGACCCTATAAAGTGTAAAGAAAAAAAAATTCTGAATGGCACTGGGGAATCAAATTTTTTCATTAAAAAAACCCAAACAGTTCTTTTCTTAAGAGGGGATAAGAAGACTATTTGTTATTATTGTATGACCTTTATCAAAGCCATAAAGAATCCTACTTTAGCATGCCTTTAAACTTACTGAAAGGAGAGAGATAAGCTTAGGGAGAATCTGAAGTTATTTATTTTCAAAATTGCCACCCATTTTCCCCCTCATTTAGTTGATATGACAGGATTTTTCTCTGTGCCTAGAGGAGCTTCCGAATACCAACAGCAGCCAGTCAAAGAATGAACAATGTGAAGGAACCAACTACTACTCAATGGGATAATCAAATTTTAAAATCATGTGCAAAAAGTTAAAATAAAAATTTAGGGATGGGCATGGTGGCTCACACCTGTAATCCTAGCACTTTGGGAGGCTGAGGTGGGAGATTGCTTGAGGCCAGGAGTTTGAGACCAGCCTGAGTAAGAGCGAGACCCCGGTCTCTACAAAAAATAGAATAATTAGCCAGGTGTGGTGATGCATGCCTGTAGTCCCAGCTACTTGGGAAGCTGAGAGAGGAGGATCATTTCAGCCCAAGAGTTTGAGGTTGCAGTGAGCTATGATGATGCCACTGCAATCTAGCCTGGGAGACAGAGCAAGACCCTGTCTCCCTTAAAAAAATAAAATAAAATAGAGAAGAAAATTTAAACCTGTGCTTTACTTCCAAAAGTTGCCATTAATATTTTCTATAATTATTAAAATCTCCACTTTTTAAATACCCCTTTTTTACTTCATTGTAAGTGAAAAATTTATTTCTTTACCTTAATAAGCAGATAAACTATGATTTGCAAGGTAAAAGACATAGAGCCAATTTATGGCCTGCGAAGAAATAAAATTTCTGTTTCACCAACTACATCTTATTTAGCAGTAAATGAGAAACAAAGCATATATACTAAGATGAGTTTCTGGGCAATAGTAAGATTCCAAGTCTGGTATCAAGAATAGTTTCTAAATTCTGCACTATAAAATTTCACAAAAAAGTTTCTAGATGTCTATGATAATCATATTTTCATTCACTGAATCTTCAGTTCTAACTATATTTCCCTGTCCTCCCACAGTTTTGTTATACAACAAGCTGAACCACTAGTGTAACTTCTCCTCTTGCAGAAAACATGAACACAGGCCACATACACTTGAAGGCTGACTTTACGTTGCAATATTTCTCCTGGCCAAGTCTTCCGCCTAGAGTGTACTTGCCATTGGAAGGCTGTAGTGATCTGTAACCGCTGCTAAATCAGCACCTCTAGGCCCCAAGATATATACCCCTTGGGAATTCCCCTGACAAGTGGGAGCCATTAAAAGTTGTTTAAGGAATAGGCCTGGCATGTCAAAGTGGGACATTAGGAACAAGATAAAAAGTTACCAATAGGGAATTACCTCAAACTTAAAAAAAAAAAAAAAAAAATGGAAGAGAAAGAAATACAGCAAACTTTTCAAAGTGGTTGCCTATTTTTTCAGTTTCCATGGAAATGTTCTATATGTCGATTGTGGTGGTGGCCCCACAACTGCACACCAAAAGTGTTAGTAAAGGATCATAAAACTATGCTACAAATGGGCGAATTTTACTATAAGTTACATTTTAATAAACTTGACTTAAAAGACTATGGTCTTGGCCACCCTGCCCCTTTCTGTGCCCCTTGGGAGTGCAGGTGAACGGGGAAGTCCCAGGGTGAGCAGGTGGGCACAGAATCCAAGTGTGCCCTCAGTGTGGGCTATCGGGCTCTTTTACTGTCACCCTATCCAGTGAAATCTAAACTCAACTAATGTGAGAATGATACCTCATCAATGATATTGCAGGGAGAAAAAGAATAAGCTTCATTTTCATCAAAATTTGGATTTGAAGGTTGTTGTCTAGCCCATAGGAGACCTGAGGTTGAAAGAACATATCTCTTTCTGAGGCTCTTGTGCTGTGAAATTTTCCTGAGATGAACTGTACATACCACAGCATCCCCTGAGAGTCATTTCTGTTGCTAAGACGTGTATACTGTGCACCTGCACGGTGAACTGCAGCACTGGATACCTCCCCTCTCAGCACTCACTGCCATCCATGACTCTAAAAGGCTCTGCAGACAGAAATAGTCATGGCTGGCTGCCTGCTTAGCAGACCTGAAATTGATCCATCCATCTACATATGCTAAGTATCATCCTGGAGCCAAGCTGGAGTGTCAGAATTGGCCCCCTGGAGAATTACTTTTAGTTAAGGTACTATTCCATCCATTTATATTCTACTTAGCGGTGGAAGAAAGAGCCCTCTGAGCCTGCTTCTGTCATTTACTGGAGAGAGACCACTGAGGACGCTGTTTCCCTCATCGTATGGTGGCTTCTTAATGGGGACATGAAGGAGAAACCCCTTGGGCCTCAGTCCCAGAAACAATGGATCCTTCTGACAAACCTGGGTTGTTTTATCTTACACTTGAATTGTGGAATTCATTAGTGATTCTGTCTTTAGCATGGCCACTAGGTCACTCGGAGTGAAAGTGGCTCTCTACTTTAGCAAGCACATGGAATGTTATGACTATTTTAACCTTGGCTTTATCTTATTTTTCTCAACTTTATATTCCCTTTGCCCTAATTTCTTCACTCTATTTTTAGTTTTTATATTTGAAAAGATGTTTCAAATACCTTTGGATCAAGTAAAATATTAAATACATAGATAACTATATGTACTCAGTACAAATAAAGGCTATAACTTCTCAATTAACTGATTCCATAACCCACTTTCAGTCCGATGAAATATTAAACAATAGGTAACTACAGTATATGCAGAACAAGGGAAGAAAAGCTGTGTCTTCTCGATTAACTGAGCCTGTAGCCCTCTTTCAATGAGGTGAAATGTGTATATACTGGTCTCAGTATAAATGCAGATGAGTTATAACTTCTTTATTAACTCATTCCATAACCAAGCTTCAATGAGGTGAAATATTAAACACACAGATAATAATATATGCAAAGATAACTATAGCTTACTTGGTATAAATGCAGAAAGGCTGTGTCTTTTCTATTAAGCGATGCCATAGCCCACCTTCGGGCTTTTCAAGGCTGCAGGATCATATTCAGTCTGATATGTCACCTCTGGATATAGATACCATCAATTCCAGATTAAGGATCATTGTAATATATTTATATTGCCAATCTTATTAATGCTTTTTTATAGTAAACAAAAGAAATGGAAAATCGTATCAGAAGCGAGGTTTTTACTACCTTATTTAGAAGACTACTATTTCCACAGAATCATTAACAGAAAAACTAATTTCATTTTAAGATTTTTTAAGTTCTCAACAAGGCATAGTGCAAGTAAACTGCCAATGATAATCGTGCAGTTCACTTTTTGGGACACTTGCCTGGTAGATGCAACAATATGTGGAGGTTTGGTTTTTCTACCTATAAAATGGGAACATCTCCTGGCACGGGTTAAAATTGCATCTTTGTCACTACAAGTGTGAGGAAACCAAATTGCACACTACTAGAGCCATTCGTTTGGGGAAGGAGGATTCATAGTATTATTTATCACAAGATAGGAGTCATTTACTAAATAGGACCTCATGCCACTGCCTCCTCCCTTACTCCTTGGGTGAGGCCAATAATGGGGAAAACTTTGGACAAGTGAAAAATAAATAAAAATAAACATTTTTATTTTCCTTTGAGTCACTAATGTCGTCTTTGAACTAAGAAAAGAAAGAAAATCTTACAGACAACCTTACTAACTCTGACACAGGATCCAAATCAAACGATATGAAAAATAACTCGTTATCAAATCCCCCATTTTGCTGACCTGACTCACTTCATGTGAGATCTGAATCAAAGCTTCATGTCAAGAGTAATTGCACTTTTAATTTGCTTTGAGCAAATGAGCAATGGCTGACAGGAGAAGGGTCTGGGTCTGAGAGCTAGTTTCTGTTCTGTCTCCTTAGGTACTAGTTCCGAGACTGACAGCTGGCGGGGACTGAAGATGCAAAGGAGATGTCTCAAGTGACACAATAAAAAACCTTGGCTCCCTTTACTAACACATTCTTTTCTGTTAGGCTCCTTGCCAGCGTGCAAGCCTGGAGGTCATAGTAGAGTAGGTGTGTCAATAGTCTTCTTAAGGTCCACTGAAAAGCACCCTGGAAAGTGTGAAGAGGGCAGACAAGAGAAAGGGTAGATAGAAACCCAAAGATGCCAAGTGGATAACCTAATGGCAAAGCATCTTTACCTGATGAGCTCAAAACATCCTGGACCCCCACCAAGGCTCGTTATCTGTTCAATGACCATTTGGCGGGGTGCCTGCCTCTGCGTGCTCGGCACTAGGCCAGGGACGTGGGAATGTGCTGGGCCTCACCACTTCATAGGAGAGCTGGCACAGGCATGGAGAGACAGTTATGAGGGTTCAGATGGATGAAAACAGAGTACTTTCCCTGAGAAACTTGGGAAATGCTATAAAAAACGGGTAGCATTTAGTTAGGGCATCAAGAATACATGGGAATCCAATGTGACATGGAAAGAGGGCAATCCAGTGGATCAGTTACCATTCCAACCAGAGTTCACTGAATGAAGAAACCTACCTTACCCACAACCCTTAAGAATCCATAACAGATCCTGCCCAGCTGCCTGGCCTCTCTTCATTCTGTTTTACACATTCACCCTCAGGACAGGAAAACTGCCTCCAATAACAACTTTTAGTAGGTCTTCTTTACAGACCTAATGGAGTTCTTCAAAACCAAATGCCAAGCCAGGCGTGGTGGCTCAGGCCTATAAACCTAGCACCCTGGGAGGCCAAGGCAGGAGGATAGCTTGAGCTCAGGAGTTCGAGACCGGCCTCAATAAGAGTCAGATCTCCGTCTCTACCAAAGACAGAAAAAGCTAGCAGGATGTGGTGGCGCGCACCTGTAGTCCCAATTACTCGGGAGGCTGCAGCAGGAAGATTGCTTGAGCCCAGGGGTTCGAGGTTGCAGTGAACTATGATGACACCACTGCACTCCAGCCTGGGTGACAGAGCGAGATGCTGTCTCAAAAAAAAACTTGTTCATAGATGATATCTTCCTATATCTATTCTTCTGCAACTTGTAGTTTCCCATCAAAAGTCTGTTTTGCAAACATGTCCATGTTGGCACATGTAGAACTAATTATTTTAACTGCTGTAGAGCTTACTTATGCACAGTTTATTTTCCATTTCCATCCTGGTGGATAAGATGCTTTCTGTAATTTTTTTTACTTTTGCAAATAATGTTGCAATGAGCATCCTTTGTATTTGTTTGACCGTGCACACCTGTCAGACTTTCTCCAGTGGTATCTAGTTCTTGGACTTTGAAATCCTACTCTTCTGTTTACTGATTCTCACTCATTGATAAGTGTTTTTTATGATAAGAATTTTAATGTTTTTTAAAATAAAATCATAATTAATCCAAAAATACTTGATGGACAAAGCACAATGTGAAACTGTCCTTCATCAGTCAAACTACCCTCATCAATGCATTCTTTTTTATTTACATGCTACACTTGGGTGCTATACTCTCTCACCTGGATTTCTCAGCTCTAGTGAAGGTATTTTCATGCGTAGATGGTTGTTCAAATTGATGTCTCAGTGAGAGGATGAGCACTGGGAAATACTATTCTGCCATCTTGCTGATGTCACTCTTGTGTTTTTGTGATTTGTGTTTAATAATAACTAATTGTGAGCTCAGTTTTAGTGGTATTAGTTTCTCAGCTGGAGATTCCTGAGCTATGTGGATAGTTACATTTGGGCCCCAAACCCACCTCGGGTATAAGCTTGGCGTTTACCAAAGGTAGAGTCCTTTAAGGTCATGGCTTAATGCAGTGACCTTAAGTTCAAAGGTACCATCTTGAGCACACTCAAGACCTCATTGTTTGGTTCCTGCATGGGTATTAAACTCAAGTCCAGAGCTTATTTTGAAGTTTGACAACTGTTCTCAGGCCTCCTACAGAGGCAGCTCAAATGCTTCTGGCTCTGGTTTTCAGGTCCTTTGCTATTTTTAGTATCTGGGAATTTTCTTTTCTCTTTTGCCATTTCCTCTAGGTATCGGCTTTTATTATTGATGTATCAGTATTTCTAGGAGTTTGTCAAGAGAATTTCTATGTTAATTTAGTTAGCTATATTGCCAGAAATAGAAGTGTTAACTGCATTCTTTAAATGTTGGATTAATTTTTCCATTAATATAAAATTCTGTTTTACTAAACCAGTTGGTCGAAACTTTTTGGAAAAACATAATACTACATTATTGAGTTTGTGAAATGCTCTTTTTGGCGCTAAAGATACATATAACTTTTTAAAAATATCAAATACAATTAAAACTAATTTTTGTTTTCACAATTTTAACTTCTTTGATAAACTATTTCATTGGCTGCTGTAAAGCCACACTTGGAAATTTCTAACTTATAATTTCATAGCTTGCTTATAATTTCTCTTCTTATAAAAACCTGCTTGGATATTTAAAAATGATCACATAATTTTATATTTGCTTTATAAAGGTTTTATTGACCTTGCTTATATGCATTGTGCCTTACCAAACATATCACAATATACACAATTATCAAGAGTCAGAGATGAAAAATTCATGTGAATACAACTTAGCAGCCTAATAGTTAAAAATTCATACCAACAATCAGTTAGAAAAGAGAAACTACAGACAGCATTTTACTCACTAAGAAATTTTTGCCTATAAGTAACAGAAGATGCTGAAAGGTAGAACAATTATGAGGTTAGAAATAACTGAGAGACAAGTTATTGAAGGCATACCTACCTAAGCATAAACAAACCACACTTATAAACACAAGCAATAAAAGTATTTTATGGTAGCCTTTATAGAAATATGTAATTACTAAGAAATCTACAGATAAGATAAACAGTGATGTAACCATTTGGAATGTGTAGTAGTAATTTTTATGTTTTTAAATAGCATTAAGAGGCTATTTAAATAAAAAATAAGATCTGTGATTAAATTTTTTTTGTAGTGTACTCATTTGGTATTTACTATATTTGAATACACTAAATTATTTCATATAGTAATTAGTTCCTGTGGTAGTTTATCATAGAGTTCTGAAAAATCCAAAGTAAACTGAAGGCATTTTTAAAAGCTAACTAAATTTTTTCATTTGGAAATGTTTCTTAGTTTTTTTAAAAAAAAATCAACGCCGGGTCTTCAAAGCACCAGCCAATTAGCTTTACTAAATAATTAGCAGTTAATCATGACAATATCCATCAACTGTGTCTACAAACAAAAAATCAAATTTCTGAAGGTAACATAGTAGCTTTTGCTACAGAAGATTGCCAATGCTATATAAAACACTTCTAAGCACAGGAATGAAGGATAATCAATGTTGCAAGAGGCTTCTCAAAATTAAAATAAATTGACATTTTTGGTGTCAAATTCAGGAAAGCAAGTTAACAGTAACAACACTAACAGAATCATTTGCTACATCTAGGACAACCTAATAAGGCATATAAGTTGAAGGTGAGTAAAGATAGAGCCTCTGGCCCTGTACCTGGTGCTGGCGATGCTTGGTGATTCTGCTCCAAGCCTACATCTTTCTAGCTGACTGGCAACAATCTGCCTTTCCACTTCCAGTTCTCGGGTGAGTCGTTGAAACTGAAGCTCCTGTGATTCAAGGAAACAAAAGGTATATAAGGCGCTGAGGCTTGCTGCTCAGGCAGATATATGGATTAATGTATGTCACAGGAAACACAGGAACATACCCATAACATAAAGCTGTACTGTGGCTTTGTGAAATTCAGATTTTGGATGGGATTAAATAACCTACTGGTACATAGGTTTTTCAAAGCTAAAGGCACTAGAATATCAGCCTTTGTTTGGAATTGAAAACAAGTAGATCTTTTCAGGTTTTTTTGTTTGTGGTTCTAACTGAGGTCTTTATACTTCTGCTGCAGAGCCATATTAAATTTAAGGCTTGTAGAGACCTTACTTGATGCATCTACATCAGAGGCACAACAACAAATACAAGCGCTTCATCCTCAATGGCTAATTTTTATCTCTCTCATACTATATGTCAGCACAGCATTAAAAACACAGGTAAATCCCTGTGATGAGAATCACTTTACCAAGTTTGATATAAGATCTTTTAAAGAAAAAAATTATTCCAATCCCACAGAAGTCTTGCTATATTTATCTATGACGTAACTAACAAAATTTTGCTATTGTCCAAATGCAATACACGTGCCACTGTGTGAAGGAAGAGAGGAGAAACAAAAAAAATGAAAAAGACTGAGCCATAACATGGAATTTAAAAGTAGATTAAAAAGCTGGAAAGACTGCCTAAAGAAATTATATTTTTCAATCTATGTCTGTGGTGCCACATGAAGGCAAATAAGTTCTATTATAAGAGAAGATGTTTTATTTGTATTTCTCTCATTGTTAGCTTGATGGGATTTCAATAAATAGAATTCATGTCATGCTATAAAACATCTAAAAATCAAATCAAGTATAACATCTCCAAGAACACTTCGAACTCCCCTGCGGCATATCATCTCCTTACAAGTATACTAAAAGCAAATGCTGAACTGTACGTAGTTTAATTTGACAATGACTGCTACTTCAAAATACTAGACATATGAACACTAAATCTAGAAACTATTCAGAAATAAAACTATTTAAAATATTATTTATGACTATATGTAAATATTTGTTTGCTATAAAAATTCAGTTGAAAAGTATATTCAGTCCCTATGGAATCAGGCAAATGTACAATTACTTGAGAGCACTGGCTTTGCAAGTTCCACAAGCTAATCGTAGAATGATTTTTAAGAAACAGTCCCTGAAGTCCTTATCACTCTCTGATATTGAAAATCCTTTTCTAATGAACCCGATTGGTGTGGGCATATTGGATAGGGCCTAGATGAATAATAGTTGGCTTGATAATGCTATACAATACAATTATAATAGGTAAGTGAGACAATGCCTGCCTCTGCCTAACAATTCCTGGGATCTTAATAAAACATTCAGCAACAAAACCCCAGACAGATACAAACTGTACAACACTCAATACCAGGTTAAGATAGTCTATTTTAAAATATATTAGGCTTACTTCACATTTAATCTTTCTTTGTTCTTAAACAGCGTCATAGTTTTTGTGATAGACTTCCCTTCTTTCATTTATTTTTACTCAATTGTTTATTATATACATCTTTTCCCAAAAGATTGGCTGCCTGTATCACGTGGATCAGGAAAGGATCATTTGTGAATCCCAAAATATTCCCTAAGTCATCATATTACCTTTGTCCTCTGAGTTCAGTGGCTACTAGGGATTGCGGACAAGGAGTGTTTTTCTCATTTTGGGATGGCCAAAAGTTACCATACCAGGGTAGAATTAAGATATGTTTCAAATAGGAACACAGAAAAAAATTCCAGTCCTAGAAAAAAATTCCATTGTATAGATTTTCATGTTTGTGACTATTCATGTGATCTTTTCAACAAACTTTCCAGGAATGGCTGGGAAAGTTCCCGCTTGAAGACAGAAGCTGGAATTTAATTTCCCATAATTCCTTCCCTAGAAAGCTTAGACAGGTGACTTACTTAGGCTCTCCCAAGAAGATGCACTCACGCCAGACTGGGACTCAGGTGCTGGCACTGAGACTTTAACTACAGAAAACAAGAAACTCATTTTTTCTTTCTTTTCTGCCTTCTAGCTGTACTTCCTGCATTAGGACTCAAGGTCAAGTTCCTGAAATGGAAATGACCTCCATGCAAACTGCTGTGTCTCTGCTTAGTGGCTGTTTCTTTAACTTAACAGTTTTTGCGGCATGGGTTTGGGCACAGTTTCTGAAAGCTTAGTCTCAAGCTTTGTTCTCCAGTCCTTGTAACAAAATGTGCAAATTCACTAATAGCCACTTAATAAACTCATTTTCTGCTTAATTAGCCATGTTAATCTCTGTTTCTTGCAAATAGAAACCTTGATTGACACATTATAGAAACCATTTACACTTGTTGAATTCCTAGGAAAGCCCAAGTTGCTAGAAAAGTCTATGTACCCATGACGTAGCTATATTTTTATTTAAAAATTGGGTACTTCCTTTAACATTATTATGGACTGAATAAAGTCCACATTATATCCCTACTAGTCATAGAGGCTATAATATTAAATATCACTGATCACTTTTATCAGAACCATTCTACCTATCACTTGCCCACTCTTTTTACAAGGACTTCATTAAAGCATCAAAAGCATGGAGCTATAAAGCTATAAAGCATGGAATTTGTAAATGTTACCTAATTCCTGTGAATATTTACAAGCAAAATATACATATACTTTGTTGTAAAATCATTACTATTACCCCTAGAGAATATAAATTGAACTCCCAAGTCTGACTGGCACCAAGAAGGGTGAGAAGGGTATAAATATTTGACAATTCTGTCTCTACTGGCTTTTTAGACTAAGGAGGATGACAGTATTAAGCAGTTATACAAAAACACATCTAAAGATTTGAAAAATAATGCTCATTAAGATGATTACGCAGAGATATCGTATATAAATTTTAAACTTTTATATTTTATCCTTCAAATAAAGAATGTGAAGGCTGATTCTTAAATTATTATTGAAAACTGGGTCTCTAAATTATAGGAGGATTTTTTATTTGTTCTCTTTTAAGAAGAGCAAGAAAATTAACATAAAAGGCTCTTGTCTGTGATTTCGTATAGGACAATTTCCTTTTAGAGTCTGGCCAAAAAACTCTAAATAGCCATGGCTACTAATATGCCATAAAAATGAAACTTATTCACATGTGTTACAAAGCTTTTCTTTATATTTACCTTCTCTCAGGTGAATATATTAATAAATATTCTTTGTTAGAGAGTCAAAAAACAGAAGAAAACAAAGCTTTACTTTCAAATGGGCCAATACAGTGGACAAACTGCAGTGCCCAAGGAAGGGCTCACTGCCCCAGCTGCCAGCAGGTGGCCTGTGGCCATGAGCGCCTGCAGGGGTGACAGAGAGCCCCCCCCATGCCCACGGGCACACCACTGGGGCAGCTTGCAGCCAGCCAGTGATTGAGACAGGAATATAAAGACCAGGCCTTGCTCCAGAGCTCCCTTGGCCTTTGCAGGCCTGTTTGGAGTTCTCCCCTGCCCAGTCCTGCTTTCCTAGTCACTCTCCTCCACAGGTGTTGATCCACGGTAAATATTCTGCATGTAAAACTCCATCTCAGTGAGAACCCAACCTGAGATAGTCTTGTTTTTATGGCTTCCATTTACATAACAGATTTTCCTCTCACTCCCAATTTTTAAATATTGTAAGATACTGCAAATGTACAGAAAAAGTATAGACAGTAATGCAATGAACTACTGCAAACCTGATCCAGCTAAAGCAAATCCTAGTATTTTATTATATTTGCTTTAGATGTTTTTTTTGAGAAATAAAATACTATAATTTTATTTAAAAATACAATGAAATCCCCTGGTTTGTCTCTCCTAGATCTTATCCCTCTCTCTTACTCCCTCTCTAGAAGAAATTATTACCTCGATTTTGGCGTTTATTATTCACATGAATATTTTATAACATTACTACTACAAAAGTATAGATCCATAAATGGTACACAGTATAGAATTGCTTTGTATGTTCACACAATTTATGTAAATGGTGTACTGTACACGGTTTTTTGTGGGTTGCTTTTATTGCAATATGATTTGGGGATTTATTAATATCAATACATATATATCTAGTTCATCTATTTTCACTGCTCTATAGTATTTCATTGCATAACTATAAACACAATGTATTTCTATATTCTCATCATGATGAACCCTTGGGTTGTTTCCAATTTTATGCAATTATAAGCATTCTGCAAAATAAGCATTCTTGTATAAACAATCTTCTGCACATAAGCCAGACTTCTTCAGAGAATGCTGTGGTGTCAGCCTAGCTCACAGCAACCTCAAACTCCTGGGCTCAAACGATTCTCCTGCCTCAGGCTCCCCACTAGCTGGGACTACAGGTATGCACCACACCATGCCGAGCTAATTTTTTCCATTTTAGCTGCCTGGCTAATTTCTTTCTATTTTTTAGTAGAGACGGGGTCTTGCTCTTGCTGAGACTGGTCTTGAACTTCTGACCTCAAGCGATCCTCCCACCTTGGCCTCCCTTAGTGCTAGGATTACAGGCGTGAGCCACCACGCCTGGCCTGTCAGATTACTTTTCAAAGTAGTTATATCAATTTACATTCCAGCCAGCAGCGTATGAGAGGTATAGTTTCTCCACATTCTCACTGACACCAATTTGCATTTTGGAGCTTAAATTATTTCTTTCCTTTTGGTAGTCAGATAAGGATGGGATGCTATCTTGCTTATGTTTTACTTTGTATTTCTCTAATAGCCAACATCTTTCCCTATGTTTACTGCCCACTTAAGATTTTCAATCTCATAGGTATCATAAATTCTCAGGGGGAGACTTTTTTCCTACTGCCAGCACCCAGGCTTGTCCTCTTTCATGGGACAGATTTCTTATCACCCTCACGCTAATGTTGTAGCTTTGAAAAGTTCTAGCTTTGGGCAAGGGATATCATTTGACTCCCCCACCTTAGGCAGACATCAAATGCAAGCAAGCATGTAGCTATCCAATGACATGCTCAGGATCACCTAGGTCTGGCAGCTACCTTCAGGGTGAAGCCAGGTTTACTGCTTAGGATTCTTTCATTTCAGTTTTGATTTCTGTGAATTCTTTACTTCTTTTCTAGCTTAGTCTTGGTTTACAAAAGACAACTTAAATATTTCAGTCAGTACGTTTAATTTTTTGCAGGAGAAGGACTGGTTAGAATACTGAATCTACTGTATTTTCATATTTTCTTTTAATTTCTCTGAGCTATATTCGGGGGAAATTTCTTAGTACTACCTTCATTTCACTATTTTTCTACGTAGGGTTTATCTCATCTACTATATTTTTTTTTCCAAAGACAAAATTTTCCACTTAAGAGATTTCCAGTTGGTTCTTGTGCATATCCATTTGTTCTTGCATGGTCATTTGGAATGAAACTTCCATCTTTCCTTTTTGTTTTGTCTTCCTATTTAGGCTTACCTTTACCTAAACTTCTAGGTTCCTCAGTTCTAAATGAGATCTTAAATTGGAGATTTCAGGGTTTCTTTCAAACAGAAATACCAGGAATACTGCATATCTAGGCACAAAGCTACTGTCTCCTTCTGGCTTCCAGAAGTCCTGGGTAGCTTTCAGTGTTCGGTCCCTCCACTCCCATCTGCTTTGATAAGCAGGAAGAGCTTCACTCCAGTTCAACAACTCTGGTCCTTTGAACTGTTTTCAGTTAACAATGAAATCAGGGCACACCTCAGCCTCCTGTGGCCTGCGAGCCTCTCACCCTCATTAAATCCTCACAGATTATGGCCTCACGGATGGCCATAGTGATGCATCTCCTGACCCTTTCCAACTGTGCCCTATAGAAGCCTCATTCCAGTTTACAAACTCTTCACTTTTCTGCTCAGAATACTCTCCACTTCTGGGTTACTAAGAATATGCTCCACCTCTGGGCTTTGAATGAATGTAGTTCTTTCCTGAAAATACTGCTTTTTCTACAACTCTCTCTGGTGAAGACTGTGAATTCCTCCACATCTCACACCCAAGGTGGCTAGAAGAGGCGAGATGGTGCTCTCCTGGCTCCTCATTACCTATACTCATTACTAATAGCATGAAGTTGTTTATAATATTTCTCATTGTCAGTATATGTTATGTAACTGTCCTCACTGTCAGCAGGATCTGTAATCATATCCCTCCCTTACATTCTTGATATCAGTAAGTCATGATCTCTTTTGTCCCTTAATCAGGAAAACCCATTATTATGCCAAATATGTGCAAAAAGCTCATTGTGCTTTGAGGCTCAAGCCATCCAGCTCAGTTGTCCATTTGCATCATTACCATATATGACCTCAAGTTAGTCTAATTGATTCGCTAATTCAGGAGTAGCTATGATAGTTACTACAACTATGATGATGACAATTAACAAACAGCAGTAGGCACTGGTAGGCCAACAGTCATGATACCCTCAACTTCCTGCCCCTACATGCATACTAACCCTCAGTTCTCAGCCAGGTTTAATGGAGAGAGTGTCCCTGTCTAAGACTAGTCTCTCCAGGCCCTCTTGCCTCCTCCAGGAGCTTGCTTCTTTCTCTGGAATCCGCAATGTTTCATCTCAGTCTAATGCACAAATCTTTCTCATCAGAAAACATATATTCTTGATATCAGGACTCCTCGAGCTGTTTCCTTCCGCTTTACCTATACTACCTGTTTCACTGAATATTTTTTAAAAATTGACTCCTTTTTTAGACATAGTATTTCAAGCACTGAAATAATTAGAATCCTGGTTTCCAATGCTTTTATGTTTTTTCCCAATATAAATTAAAATACATAATAATTTTTTAAAATGTTTATCTGTGGACTGAAAGTCATTTCACATCAGCAGTACACGTAGAACACACTGGGGCGGTCAACATACCTCTCGATGCCTATACATCTTAGCGTGCCGGTTATACCAAAAGAAGAAAGCTGACATGGTCACTATGTGGTGAAATCAGTGAATAAGTAAGAAAGCATTTTTATTTCAACTGTTGTTGATTAAAAATCTTCCAAAAAATAATTTACTTTTCTGCTTTAATACACTGAGAGTCTTTTTGTATCACTAAAAGATTACTTATCACTGAATAATACGTTAGATTTTAAAGGTACAGGGGATTGGGCAGGATGTGTTCCGTTCCCAGGACATATTACAGCATTTCCCTCCCTTCCCTACATTCAAAAGATGAGTAGAGAAGTAAATTATAGTCATGATCATATCTTTGAGCCAGGTATAGGAAACTATTTTAAAAATGAATATTTAAGAACTACTAAGAAATCCTCAAAAACATCCTAAATATCATTCTCTAATCCAGGCTGGTACAAAAACCATGTTTACAAAGGGTTCTTGAATTTCTCAGCCTTAATATAACCAGCTAGTACTACAGAGGTTATCAAATGCCCTGACCATCTATCAGAGTTTACTTAATAGTTGACAAACGATTATTGTGTCTACTTGGTAGTCCCTAAATCAATGCACAACTAATTATAGAAATGCTAGGCATTCTACAATTCCCCCTTGTACTAGCTAGCTTCTTTTGTTAAAAGGAAATTAAAAATAAAAAGGACTTGATGTCCACCAGTAGGAAATCAAGTTTACCTTCGTTTAACCCAGTATGTCTTTGATTTACTGAAAACTAAGCAAGTGTTTTCTTTTTTAAGGAATAAGTATTAACAACTCAAGAACCAATATTGTTTTGAGAACACAACTTAGCTTTATTTTTCAGTATTGCCTATTTATCGCATACAGGTATGGATGAACTAAGGAGTATTACGCTGTATTCCACACTAAAACATTTTTTATAAATTGGAAAACAAAATTTTAATTACTTTTGTCCATACTGAACATTTACAAAGGGCAGGGCACTACAAAGGGTTAACCTTCACATGGAAACTGTTGACATCACACCAATTTGAAGACATGAAGGATGCACATTATTATGACACATTTGCTGGACTCACTGCCCTGAGCTATGCCCATCACATGTTACATTTAGAGCTTAAGACAGAAGAAAAACACAATTACCAAACTAATTTTTTGCTACACTAGCCAATATTCTAACAGGAGATGAACAATATTAAGATCTTTACTGTTTTATGCTACCAGCAAATAACATAGCAGAAAAACAGGTTCTAGCTGACATCTTTCTTTCGGTTTTAATGAAGCAGATAGAAAGCAGCAAGATTTACCAGATGTTCTAAATTTATATTCCATGACTCAGGCTCTTATCTGTAACTTTGTCACCAAAGCTCCTTTATTAGGAAATCAAAATAAAGGAAGGAAGGTTTGTGTTTACATTAAAGCAGACAAGGGAAGCTTTTCCTTAGAACCATGTGTGGGTGAGAACCTCACAGTAAACAGGTAGAAGCCCAAGTCTTTCCTGTGCACCAGACCACTGGCTTCTTTTTTTTTTTTTTTTTGAGACAAGAGTCTCACTCTGTTGCCCGGGCTACAGTGAGTGCCATGGCTTCAGCCTAGCTCACAGCAATCTCAAACTCCTGGGCTCAGGTGATCCTTCTGCCTCAGCCTCCCAAGTAGCTGGGACTACAGGCATGTGCCACTATGCCTGGCTAGTTTTTTTTCTATATATTTTTAGTTGGCCAATTAATTTCTTTCTATTTTATAGTAGAGACGGGGTCTCGCTCTTGCTCAGGCTGGATTTGAACTCCTGACCTTGAGCAATCCACCTGCCTCGGCCTCCCAGAGTGCTAGGATTACAGGCGTGAGCCACCACGCCCGGCCTAGACCACTGGCTTCTTATAAGACTGTCTACCCAACAGTGACTCACTGTGTGACCTGCCACTGGCTCTTCAGTTTCTCACTTGGCAATCTCTGATCATCACATGGGTCCACATACACTGGTGATGTGCAAATTCACTACTTCTAACCAAGTCTTCAGAGGTCTGCTAAGCCACTCCACCTGAATGATGGAGTCGTGGCCTCCACCCACTCATACCCCCCAGCGCACCCCCACTTCCTATGTTTTCTGTTTCTCCGCCACAGTAGTTATCAAAGTGTGGTCCCTGAACCAGTAGCAACAGCACCACTTGGAATCTTCTTTGAGTCGGAAGGGGTGGGTTTCAGCAACCTTTGAGCAAGTCTTCCAGGAGATTCTGATGCTCAAAAGTCTGAAAACCACTATCCTAATGGAACCACCATCCCTCTTGCATTCAGGCTCAAACTGCAAGTGTTTCACCTTTTCACCATTTCCTCCCTTTCTCCTAGTCCCATTCCTTGTGCATTAGATGATTTCTCAAGTCCTGTCCTCCACCTCACTAACACGGGCTGAATCCATCTCCTCCTCACCACTCCTATTGTCACTAACCTAATTCAGGCTCCCATCAACTTTAGACTGCTGCGATGACCCCTGACTCAGCCTTCCTACTACCATGGTGAGGGGCCTTGCTTCTGCTTTTCACATTTCTTAATTTGCCGAAGCTATTCCTAACAAGTGATCTGTCCTTTCCTGAGGGTTTACTGGGCTCCAGGCTTTATGCTAAATGCTTTCTATGGATTACGTCAAGGCAGTCAGAGTTCTCATTTCACAGAGAACTGACTTGCCTAAGGTTATTCAAAAAAGGACTTGAAGTCACCTCAGTCTGACTCCTAACCCTATGGTACTATGTGCACTGTGTACTATGCCCTTCCCACTGCATCCCATAATACAACTTATAAAAACACAATTCAGCCTTATTTTAAGATCCTCCACACAGTCTGGCCCCCAGATACCCTTTCTTGGCCTCTTGTCATTCCTTTTCATGCTCCTACCCTGGACTATTTGTGGTTTCCTATACACAGCACTCAAGGCTTTTCCTTATCTGTTCCACCCCTCAGAACATCATCCTCCTATAAACACCTACAGTCCTTTATCCAGCCCTTGTATACAGTGCTCAGCCTGTGACATCTACTCAATTTACTAAGCTGGATTCTTCTTAAAGAAGAGTGGAATCGACATTTCATTCATCTCAGTGTTCCTCCAGCTTTCCACAAAAACAAAAATAAGAAAACCCTGCTAATTCATTTAGGATGATTTCATATACAACAATTTGTTTAGTATGTTAAAACTGATTGCATAGACTTTAAAATATATTGACTCCTGAGTATTTTTAAACAAAGACAAGCACAATATATTATGGATGATCCTTTTTGAGGTCCTTAAAGCATTTTAAAATAATCATATCTCTAAAATGTAGGTAAGGAAAAGTAGAAAAATCTATGCTACAAAACAATGTTCTACTTATTTAAAGTCACAGAGAGATGTGGAAGCAGAGCTGACTAGAACCTGGGTTTCCCAACATTTTGTTGACTGCTGTTTTCACAAATCAGCTTTACTAGGAATTTCACATTATTCATGGTGGCATGGGCAAATGAGGTATATTTTTCATAAGTCAATAAAGTGTGCATAATTTCAGTGGCATTGTGCCTTATTGCTATTAACATGAATTACTCCCATGCCACAGCCTCCCCTCCTCCCATGTCTAATTTCTTAATCCCTCAGCATCACACCCTGCCTATCAGATAATCAGGAATTTCCCAGCATCGGCATGCTATTTTTGAAAACCTGTCCACCAGTCTGACATTTTTCATTGTTGAACTAGCAATGCCTTTTATTTTCATTTACCTTTTCTCCTAAAAAGTAGAATGTATAGATATGTGCTAATATAGGTATGTCTGCATATGTAAATATAAATAATTCTAGTACTTAAGATTATATTAATACTAATTTACATTTAAAATTCCCGCTAGGCACAGCGGCTTATGCCTGTAATCCTAGCACTCTGGAATGCTGAGGCGCAGGATGATTGCTTGAGGCCAGGAGTTCGATGCCAGTCTGAAATATAGCAAGACCTTGTCTCTACAGAAAACCAGAGAAATTAGCCAGGTGTGGTGGCACAGGCCTGTAGTACCAGTTCCTTGGGAGCCTGATGCAGGCGGATTGCTTGAGCCCCGGAGTTTGAGGTTGCAGTGAGCTATGATGATGCCACTGCACTCTAGCCCGGGTGACAGAGCAGGACCTTTTCTCCTAAATAAATACAATAAAATAAAACTCCTTATATTTAGGGAAGCCCTAGGAGTCAAATAAATATTGAGGAAAAAAGATATAACAAGGAAAATAGATCCTTGGAGCCAGTCTCAGTTGCAGTTCTCAATGACAACTGTTGCTATGATTTTCCAACGAGGTAGTTATTTGGTGGAATTAATGTCCACCAATGTCTACATAATGACATTTTCTTTAAAATGTAATGCCTTGAACATTTGATTGGCTATGACTTTAAATCTTATTAAGAAATTATGAAAAATAACACTAACATTAACAATTTATCTGGTTTTCTAGTATGCATATATTATAAAAATATTAAGACCAACAATGCATATCACCTAATGTTAGATGCTTATTTGGGGGTTAATTGACTATACAGTACATGATAATAATGAACATAAATCATCATTTGCTGAAATGGAAAACAAACAAAAAAATGACTAATCTCCCACTTCCTTTATTTGGACTAGTTATTGCAAACACAGCAAAAAATAAAAATGATAAGAGAAACAACAATAAGGCTAAATTTAATCTTCCTTTCTTCAATAGATATAATAAATAGCACTAGGGAATAGGAGGCTAATTTAAAAATGATTAATTTAAGGTTTGGTTAGTAACTTAATGAAATGTAATAGGAAAGAAAACAAAGACCATCTAGTGCAGGTAGATTTTTTCCTTATGACTCTACTAGGTTTACTTTTATCATTGTTCTTTCTGTTTTGCAGATATTTTATGGCTAAATATGTGTGCATGGTGGGGGGAAAGGAGTTACTAGAATTAGAATGTACATTTATTAGTTGTGCCCTAGCCAAGTAAATGGTTGTGAAGGCTTGCTACCTGGCTCAAAAGGCATAAGAAGTGTTCAAATTTTTTGTCTTCTTAACTTTTTAATTTTTCATTTTATCTGTATGGTTTCACTAATATCACTGTTCCTTTCTAAAATTCCAGAAATTAAGCTGGGATTCCAGGGAAATAAGGTTAAGAAAGATCACTCTATTATTGATAAGCATAAGCCATATCTAACCTAAAAGGAACATTCAAGCTGTAGGAGAGAGCTGGGGCATATCTGGCTGTGAGCTGAGTCCAACCTCCATGCAGCTCCATCTAGAATAAACACCCTTCTCAGTCTCCAGGCACACAAGTGCTCTGTGTTTGGTGCTGCCAGGTTTGATGTCTCTGTTTTTCTCTGCCTCTTCTGCTTTTTCTCCTAACATTTGGCTCCTTCAACTGGTTAGCCACAAATAAAAGTAATTTTAATTTATTCCTTGTTATCCTTATTGAGTATCTGTATATTCCCTACTTACCTAAAAAAGCAGACAAATTAAGCAGTACTGCGTTTTACTTGTGTTAGGTTTATATGGCTGTCAGTGGAAAATAAAAAAGAAGAAAAGTTTTTAGGAAAAGAAGTGCCAGATTTGAATATATGTTATTTTTACTGTTCAGATTAATTTACTTGACTGAAAGAATCTTTAAATTACCATATTGAGAAATTTTTTTGCATACAATACATGCTTACTTATGAAAAAATCTATTTGCTTATGTTTGGAACAGGTTTAACATCAAATATCTAAGTTTACTTGTTAGACTGTAACACAAATAATAACACTGGGTACCACTGAATGAATGCCAACCGTGGGCTGGGCACTCTACATACATTTTCTCTAATCCTTAAAAAGCACAGTACAATTTTGAGTTGAGCAATCCTAGAATGCGATAGGCAAAATGAATGACTTACTCAAGGTCACATAATTAGTGAGTGAAGACTGAACTAGAATTCTAAACTCTTGCTCTTTCCATTACGAGAAGCTGAAAAATTAAGGTTGTCTCATTTTCTGTTGCTGAGAGTTATATTTAGAACTGTAATTGGCTTTACTACTTCAAAACTTTCTTCCCAAATCAAATAAAGCCCTGGAATTTAATAAGAATTAAAGTGCCAAATGTACGTATATACACATGGGAACTTACTAATGTCAAAGAAAAAATTTCATTCAATGAGAAAAGAACTGCTGATTCTAGGAGAATATTTTTATAACTTTAGGATGATAAAGACCTTCAATAAGACAAGAAGCCCCAAAATCTTAAGGGAAAAGATAGGCATACTTAACTACACAAAAATAAAACTTTGTATCCCGAAGATAAAGAAAGTGAAATAACAACAACAAAAAAACAGAGAAATATTTGTAACACGTAACATACAATGGATCAGTAAAAATGTCACACAAACAAATTTTCAAAAAACATGGTGAAAATAGGCAAAGGGTATCAGTAAGCAAGTCCCCTATGATAAAATGCAAATGCTAATTTGAAAACTGGGAAAAAGGCCCAATTTCATTAATAAGGAGAGAAAAATCAAATAACAATGAGACGTCATTTTTCATCATATTGGCAAACATTTTAAAAAGTGGTTACAGCCAGAGCTGGCGAGGAGCCAGGGAAATGGGTACTTGCACATACTGTCAAGAAATATAATTTACTATACCCTTTATGAAAACCATCTGGTAATCACTATTAAAATTAAAAGGACATATTCCCCTGACCCTGCAACCCCATTTGTAGATATCTATAGTCTACAGAATAAAAGCAATGATATATATAAAATATTTATGGCAGCATTGTCAGAAACAATTTGAATATCCATCCAAGTGCCAATATACAAACAAACTATGGCATCACTATGCTACGGCATATTCTGTAGCTATTAAAAAGAATGAGCTGGGCCTTAATCTGATGCTTTAGAAGGACCATTAAATATGATTCAGTGAAAAGGCCAACTGAAGTGCTGAGTAAAACAGAACAAAATACAAAAACTCAAATCTGCATGGTTGGTTTGAGCATGGAGACGACTGTGATATGAGACACAGCAGATCACAATAAGACTGGTTACTCCAGGAGGATGGGATTCAGAAAGGAATGAAGAGATTATTTACATTTTTATATTATTACTTTTAATTGTTTCATTTGTTACAACTACCGTGTGACTTCTGTAATTAAAATCCAATTCTGAAAATTAAGAAGGAAGAAAAGATTAAAAGGGCTAAAAAGCAAAGCATTATTTGCACCTATTCATCTACCAGGACACTTCCTATTTATGAAACAGTCAATTCCTAGAAAACAGTATTCTTGTTGAGAGGACAACTGATATTTTTGCTTTTTTGAAGCCATGAAAGTACCCTAATGCAGTTCAGTGATATTCTAATAACCTCTAAGGGCCTATTCTAACAACCAGTAACAACACTTATCAGATTTGAAAACGCACAGCATCGGGAAGGGTATGGAGCAGTGGTTCAGTGGGAATGTAAACTGGTACAAACTCAACAATACCTAAAAAAAACCAAAATACATATACCTACTTCTTGGCCCATCAGTTCCAATGCTGAGGCTGTGTTATATTTGGAAAAGTACACAAAACCAACCAATCAAATAAAACTCAAAAGAACCCAATATCCACCAAAAAAGGACCCATTAAATATATACGTACATCTATATAACAGGACTTCATGCAACTGCTAGAAAGGATTGAAGTAAATCCACATGTGCTGATGTGGAATAATCTTTAAGAAAGATTATACAGGAAAATAAAGCCAGGCACTTGTTTTTAAAAAGGCATATATGCTGGAGTATGCAGGAAAAAAATTTTCCTGATGTATACACAAGAAGCTTAATTTTAGGAAAAGTTTTTTAACTTTTGGGAAATGGGACTGGATGTCTCTGGGGTGGCTTACTTTTTATTTTATACCTCTTTGTTTCCTTTTACCTTGGGCATTTATTCCTGTTACTAATTTTTGCAAATAAAATTGAGTAAGAGTCATGTAAAGAGCTCATGTAAGAGCTCATTTAAAACCATAATATGATCCCAATATTAACTATTAGTTAAATGCTCCAAATATGACCTATTAAAGAAAAGAATGTTTTAAGAATTAACTTTCATGAAGGGCATGAAATATGTAACAGTAATAAATATCTTATTTAAAAATATATGCTGTATAATGAACTGATTGAATTAATAGATTCCACTGTATGTATTCCTCTTGAAACTTCACATGATTTAATAAAGAATTGGTAACTTTGGAAAGATGATTCTCAGCTTACTCTATAGTTTTGATTTTCTTCCATAAACTGCTAACAAGTAAGGAAAGAAAGAATAACTTATACTCAGTGTAACCATAAATCTACATAATCTTTCTTACAAATTCTACTAATGTACTCTGAAAATACAACACAGAAGAAGACACACTTAACTTTAAATTTTACATCAAGTTAGGGCTAAATTAGATACTATGTGTCAAATGGTAAATGTTTCATTTGATAAATTAATATTAGTAGTTTGAAAGGGTAATCAGTCTCTTGTAATATATAATTTTGATTAGGTATTCAAAGTAGACATGATTTTTTAAAGTGATAGCTGCTGCTGATGTGTGTATGGGCATGTGATTTTATTACGGAAAAATATACAATCACATAAAATTTACCATTTTAACCATTTTTAAGTGTACATTTTAGTGGCATTAAGCATATTCACATTGTTGTGTAATCACTACCATCATCCACCTCCAGAGCTTTTCATCTTCTCAAACTGAAACTACATATTCATTAAAGAATAACTCCTAATTTCTCCTTCCACCCAACCTCTAGCAACCACCATTCTACTTTCTGTCTCTATGAATTTGAGTACTCTAGGTACTTTATATAAGTGAAATTATGTATACAGTCTTTGTCTTTTTGTGACTGGCTTATCTCACCTAGCGTAATGTCCTCAAGGTTCATCCATATTGTAGCATGTCAGAATTTCCTTCCTTTTTAAGGACAAATAATATTCTATTGTATTTATGTACTAGATTTTGTTTATCCATTCATCTGTCAATGGATACTTGGGTTGCTTTATACATTTTTTTAAATCCCAAAACTCCATAAAAAATTTATGCCAAACTCTGCAATAAAACATATCTTGAAATTCACAATTCTATCTCTTCTTCTCTCCTGGCATCTTTTCTTGTCAAGATACTACTTTCACAAATTCAGAAGTGAAAGGTCTTATATACCAGAATGAAGACAGTATTATGGCTGTTTCTTCTGTAATTTAAGACTGACTTGACTATGAAGACATTCCTTTGTTTAAACTGAGTGCCCACTATGTGCCAGGCACTGTGGTGGGCAGGGAGGAGGAGGGAAAGACAGAGGGAGGACCAGTGCACGAGCTCCACAGTCAGAATAAAGTGCGATAAGTAGTTGTATAACCAAGGAGGACTGCGTGGGAGCCACAGGAGCAAGGAGGTCTAAATCCGACATGAAGCTCCTCAAGATAGTAGGAAATTGAATTAAAGCATTCAAGCTGAAAGGTCAAAATAAATCCCCATTTTAAGATGCCAAATGCAATTATGCACCTGGAAAGTCAGTGAACATAAAAAAAAAAGCCGTATGGTGCCGATGAGACCACATGGCTTGGCATCCAGTTCCTGGTTGGTACAACAAGGCAAACACCATCTGTCTCACTGGCTGTGGGAGCCATCAAAAGACCGAAGGTATGTGAAAGCTTTAATGAACTTTCAAGTCCCATACAAAACTTCTAATCATTTTTGTTCTAATATCCTAGAGTAGGGCTCAGAAAACTTTTTCTATAAAAGGCCAGATACATAGTAAATATTTTAGGCTTTGTAGACCATAAGATAGGTCTCCATCAAAACTACTCACTGTTGCCCTGGGAGTGTGAACACTGCCACAGGCAGTAACATAAATGAACGAGCATGGCTGTGTTCCAATAAGATTTTATTTATAGACATTGAAATTTGATTTTAGCTAATTTTCAGGTGGTACCAAATATTCTTCTTTTGATTATTTTTTAACCATTAAAAATTGTACAAAACATTCTTAGTTTTGCAGGCTATCAAACAGAGGCAGAAGACCAGATATGGCCTGTAGGCCATGGTTTGCATGCCCCATAGTTTAAAAACTTGTAAGCCTCTTTAAAGGCATATGATTTGAAGAAGATTAGAAAAAAAATAGAAGGATTATAGGATTTTCGTACCAACTTGGATCTGGCTCTGGGCTCTGTCACTTACTAGCTGTGTAATATTGGACAAGTGATTTTAACATTTGTGAACCCCAGTTTAGTCATCTATATAATGGGAATAACACCTACTTCAAAGTGAAGTTGGTGTGAATTACATGAACAAAATGTTAGATGCTGTGAGTTATTTTTTAAGGAGCTAGGCATCATAAAGTAAAAACTATAAAGTTATTTTTTAATATACCCTGTTCCTCCCTAAGAGGTTCACAAAAATTTGGGTATATATTTTTAATTCCTAAGCAGAGGAAAAAAATGAAGTAACTTGTACCATAGATACCTTGGATTCCATTTTTACTAGGCTCTTAGCATTGTTATTAAAGCACTTAGTTAATAACTTACCTCTTCCATCTTCTGATCACATTCTGTTCTCAATGACCCTTTTTTGTTCTCAGTGTCGTTTTGTGCTTTCCTCTTAATCCTCATATAAAGAAGATCCAATTTTACACTTAAAATCACTAGAAGAAAGTACTGGCTGAAGTACCATTTATGACAAATGACTGAGAAGAGAGTGGTTCCTTTTTGCTATGCCATAATGCTCTATTTTCTATTTATTGAATTTTAAAACAAAAATATACAAATTAGGGGCTCTCATGACTTTTACAAAATTAAAATGCATGATTTCTTTACATAACCAGGCTCAAGATAACAAAATATCAATTCCAATGAACGGCATAGGGATGTAGATAAATTTGTGAGTTGTTCTTTAATACGCAGATATCGATTCAAGGCAACCCCAAGTCTTTATTCACTATTTCCCATTATTTTACTCTTTAAAGAAATTCCTTCCTTATGTCTATTTTATGAAAATACTAAAAAACAAAAAACTATTTGCCCTTGTTTTTTGAAGCTATCTGGCCAGTAGTTTTTATGCCAACAATTCCATATCTCCAGTTCATAGACAGGAAGAGATCAAGCCGACTACAACTGTCTTTTCTTCTCCTGGAAGCAGGAAGCTGATATGGCAAAAAGAATGCTATCTCTAAACCAAACGCTTAGTGTAAATCCTAGCAGAGCATCAGGCTCAGCCAATGTGCCTGTCCAGGGAACACTGCTGTGTGCTGCACTGGCCTGTACCCTCCCCAGGGGTACGACTGCCTGCAGGCACGTGTGGGCAAGGATGGGAAGACTGGGTCCCCTTGGAAAAGAAGGAGAACACAAGTTTGCCACAGAGAGACACAACCTTCTGAATCCATCGGCAGAATGAAGAGAAGGGCTGTAGAAAGAGGCAAGCTATGGGGTGATCCCAATTCTATCAGTCCCAGAGGGGAGAGAGTGGATCTGTGAACTGGGCAGGTAGCATGAAGAGACCAGGCCTTCACCGGGCAGCTTTTGCTCTTCCCAAGAAGTATCCCAGGATCCCTACAACTCACACTGTAACTTGAAATCTAAAACAGAGATGAGGCCTTTCATTCATGAGGGTCTGTGCAGTTCCCACAAAAGGTGTAGCAGAGAACAAACTAATCCAAATGCCTACATACCAGGTGAGAACTTTCTTAGAAATGCCACCAATGTTATCTCGCCAGTTCCTTCCAAAGTTCTTCCATTTACTCAGGAGGCCCTGCAGTTTCCGAAGGAGACTGAACTCCTTCTACTGAAGTGGTAACCCTGCTGCCCTTCCCTTATTCTTTTGCTGGGGGATCTCCTGAACTAATCATAACTCCTACCAACCACAGCAGCACCCACGACACTTCCATCTTCTCCTCTTTACATATTTCCATTTTCAGCCAACCATCCAACCATCACATCACTTTCTTGACAGTGCCCCAATTCCCCCACCCTTTTCCTTCAGGCAGTTCCCGCTTCTTGCTTCCCTTCCAGACACACTTCTTGCAATGGCTTTCCCCTTACTCAGATCTCATCTTCTTCTCAACTCTGCCATCTGGCTGCTACTCCAACTAACCTCTGCCCAAGGTCATCAATGATCGTCTGGTGGCTAAATCCAATAGGCACTTTTCCATCCTCCACCTACCTTGACGCTTCTGCATCCTTCAAAATCACCAATGACTCCCTTCTTTCTTGACAGTCTCCCTTCCTCTGGCTTCACTGACATCACATTCTGGGTTTTTCTGGGTCCTCCCCCTTTCTCTGACTATAATCTATCTCCTTCACAGGATCCTGTTTCTTTCCTACCTCTTGTTTCCAAGTATTCTACTTACTCTAGAACTAATTTCCCCTAGTTGATTTCACCAATAATAATAGTAATAGCATCAGCTGACATTTATTAAGCTTGTACTATGTGTCACTTGCTTTTCTTTTTTTTTTTTTAAGAGATAAGGGTCTCGCTCTGTCACCCAGGCTGGACTGGTGCAATCATAGCTCACTGTAACTTTCAAGTCCTGGGCTCAAACAATCCTGCCACCTAAGCCTCCTAAGTAGCTGGAACTACAGGTGAGACTCACTGCACCCAGCTGCCACCTGCTACTCTAAACATTTAAATCTTATCGAGTAACCTCTCAGTTATTTTTCCTATGAGGTAGGAATTGTCACACTTATTATTCAATAAGATAGAGCCACCGGAGTTAAGTAACTTACTCCTGGTCATATGGTACACAGGGGACACATAGGGACTAGATTTCCTAAGGCTCACTCTAGGGTCTGTGTTCTTCATGCCCTGCTGCTCCGAGGGCGTCAAGTAACAACTATATGGTTATGGATCTCACATCGACAACTTCAGCCTTAATTTTCCTGTCCAAGGTCAAGTCCACGTGTCCAGCTATTTAATGGGGCTCTTCCTGAGGATGATCCACAGTCATCTTAAGGTAAACACACCCAGATCACAACTTGTAGGAGTACTCTCACAAATTCTGGCAATCTGTAACCAGGGACCCCTTCCTCAAACCCAAGCATCATCTTAGATAACTTCACTGTCTTCCACACACAAAGGTAAGTAGACCCTGTGCTATCCCTTGCTATCTTTGAATCTATACCTAAATTATCACTTTAAATACACATCTGTGGCATTTATCTTTGAAAATAAACTAACATAGTACAATTAAAACAAAATGTTTTAATAGTATTGTTATGAATGCTACAAGTATCAAATGACAGGTAAAAATACATGATATGGCAGATCTTGGCATTTTCTCAGAACACACTAAGTTGGTATGAACAACCCAGTGTTTTAAAACAGCACATACTTAGCTGGATTTAAGAATGGCAATGTTTTCATTGCAAAGGCTGTTAGGATGATGACTCTAGTCTCAGAAACTTTGCACATACACACTTCAGGACAGTATACCCAATGACCTGGATGTTTTCTGGTCCACTACCCCACCTCATTTATATGACTAAAATCTTCGATAGAAAAAGTAAAACTTAGTCATTCCCTTATACTTCCTCCTGTGTTTTCAATAAGTCTACATCTTACACAGGCTCATTTAAGGAGTCATAATAGTAACAGTATTATTGGCTATTATTTATGAGGAGCTTACTATGAACTGCACACTACACTAAAGCTTCCTATGCATATAGTAAATGGTAAGTACAACCAACACCCAATGAATCACTTGTACATATTAAGCACCTCTTATTTAAATTCTACAACCACCCCATGAAGAACATGTTCTTCTTCACATTTGGGAGATGTAGATGGTGGATGTCTAAGATCACACACCCAGTGGATGGCAGAGCAGGGATATGAAGAGGTGTGGCTCCAGGGTTGATGCCCTTTATCACTCTTTCAGCCTCATACCATGACCTCCAGAGTATGGCAATATAGTTCATTTCAAAGTGCAGAGCAGAAGGTAATAATCTCTTAAAAACAATACAAGCCTAAGTCATCCATCAAAGGTCTCACCACCTGGCTTGTAATTTTACTCTGATGTGATTGTTCCTTCAATTTAATAACTGTGACCCACAAGCCTTTCTTTGACATTATCTGAATATGAAGGCAATGCAAAGTAGTGATGGCCTGAAGCAAGTAACACAGTGTCCAAAGTTCCAGGGAAGCAGCTGTGGATGTAGAGAATCTAGTTTGTAGGTTTGCAGAGATTATCTTCACACTTTCCCATCTAATAAACGGTGACTTCTATGACCTCCAGCACTCGTTACAGGGAGACGGTAATGCCTTCTGTGGATCTTGGGTCTTGGATTTCTTGGGATCACAAACAAGAACTCTTAAGTGCAAGTAAAAAAGGAAGGAAGAACCACATTGCTTCGTTTATTTATATGGATTTCTTCATTCTGAATTTTCTATGAATTCTGTTTTTAAGCTCATTATTGTCAATATTATCTGATTGAGAAAGAAGCTAAACAAGTCCCAGGTGAGACTGCACCATAGCAACAGGCTTGCTTCAAATTCTTTGGGGAGCACAATTTCACAGAAGTATTTGATTGCCTATTCACACTCTTGATTACAACACACCGAGCTGTTAAACTAAATTGTAAGCCATTAGTGTACTAAAGGAATTAAAAAAAAAAAAACTACCCTAAGTGGAGATATTTTTCACACATACATTCACATTAAGATGTGTTTAATTATTTGTAGCCTACTTCCCTCTTATTTAGAAAACAAGGGTGACATCCTTAAACTATTTCAGAACTTGCCAATGTCACGGTATAGTAAATGATAAATAGGACATTACCTTTTATCATTGGTAAATATTGAATCTTTGCTCTAGTTCACAATTATTTATTTAATCCTACATTTTAATTATAACAGAGTATAAATGCACTATCCTTAGAATTCGATCAGGAGTTATAAAATATCTTGAGTTAGATCCACAGTGGCCAAAATAAGCTATGGAAAAAACCAAGCTCAGTCTCAGAGTAGATTAAACTTGGACTTGGCCTATTAGCTCAGCTGGGATGGTATTTTGAGAACAAACAAAAAATAGGCCACAGAGGAAAAAAGCAGTTTATGCCCGTGGATTGTACAACTCAAACTGTCAGCCACCTTACAAATTATATCAAGACCACAAGTGAGACCAGGTAATAATACAGATGGCATGGGCAAAATCAATCACAGTCATCAGAAAATGAACTCAAGGCAAATCCTGATGAGTGTGAATGACCACCCATCTTCAGGTCCAAATGTAGTACATTTAACCGACGCTGAGAATTTTCCAAATGACCAAGTTGTGGTTTGTTTTTGCTTGTGAGGATTCCCCTCAATTTGTCTTTCTTCTCATGTTTGACTTTAAGCAGGAAGAAGAAATTAGTCTGCACCTTCAACACTTTGCTTGGAAATCTCCTTAGCTAATTATCCAAGTCCATCATTTACATGCTTTCTACACAATTCAGCTGAGTTTTCTACCAGGCATACCCTGTTTTATTTTACTTTGCTTTATTGCACTTTGCAAATATTGCATCTTTTACAAATGGAAGGTTTGTGGCAACCAAGTGTTAAGCAAGTCAATTGGTAGCATTTTTTCCAACAGTATGTGCTTACTTTCTTAGCATTTTTTAGCAAGGAAGTTTTTAATTAGGGTATATACATTGTTTTAGACATAATGCTATCGCACATTTAGCAGACTACAGTATAGTGTCAGCATAACTTTTATATGCACTGTGAAACCAAAAACTTTGTGTGGCCTGCGTTACCACGACACTCACTTTATCACAGTGGTCTAGAACTGAACCAGTATCTGTGGGGTATGCCTGTAAATATGAATCACCTTTGTTTTCTATAGTTTCCAATTACATTTCTCATTTCATCCTGAGCTCTCACCAGAACCACCATTAATAGCCACATTTCTACCGAAAGTTTGCTTGAAGCAATCTAGGCTTTCTCTATCATGTGCCTCAAAATTTTGCCAGCCTCTACCCATTATCCAATTCCAAAGCCAATTCCACATTTTTAGATATTTGTCACCACAGCACCCCAATTCCTGGTACCAAAATCTGTGTCACTACAAACCCTGTGGATTAAAACAACAAACTTATTCTCTCACAGTTCTAGACATTAGAAATCTGAAATCTGATTCACTGGGCCGAGATCAAGGTATAAGCTGGAACATACTCACTCCATAGGCTATAGGGAAAAATCTTTTCTTAGCCCCTTACAGGATTTGGTGACTGCTGGCATTCCCTGGATTGTCGCCACATCAGTCTGCTCTCTGCCTCCACCCTCACGTTGCCTTCTCCTTGGTGTGTGTGTCAAATCCTCCTCTGCCTTTCTCATATACAGATGCCTGTGACAGCATTTAGAACTCACCTGGATAATCCAGGATAACCTCCCCATCTCAAGATCTTTAACTTAATTATACCCATAAAGATCACTTTTTGAAATAAGATAATGTTTACAGGCCCCAGGCATTATTCGGTCTACCATAATTACAGCACAGAGGCACAGCATATAACGAGTCTATCCTGTCCATAAAAAAATGTTAGATATGGTTCTGTCAAAGTGATCATTTGTTAGTTAATATTGTAATAAACTGCAAAATTACTTCTCTAAAGCTAATATGTTAATGTGAAATACTTATTCTGATTTTCCCATTTACAAATAAGTATAATTAACTTTGCAAACATGATTTCAAAATGAGGTTGATGGTAAGCAAGTAGAGTAAGTACTGGTAAATTAGCAAACATAAATAGTTGCAAAGATTTAAAAATTATTTTTTAGAAAGTAAAATTATTTTAGGAACAGGTGTGCCTTTATTTTAGGAAAATAATCCTTTTCTTTACAAGCGAGAGTAAATAAAGGGTTGATATCTCTCTTGATACCTCTCAAAACTTGGTTATGTTCAGTTTATACTTTCAGTCTTTGGGGTAAGGGAGGGCAGGGTGATCAAACACCAGAAGGGAGAATGCTGGCTGAGACGGTTTTAGTAGAGCAGCAGGCAGCTCAGTCCCTGTCAATATGATCAATTACCCTGGAAATGGTTTCACAGTCAAGAAACTGGCTCCCCTACTTGTACCGTCCACTATGGGAGAGAAGGCATTCAGAAAGGCATTGGTAATGCCAAACAAATTAATGCCGTTTCTCTAACAACCTAGAGACAAACAGTTTGGGGTTTTCTATCTAGAGCTGTAATGGCCAAATAAAACTGTGTTCTTGTTCATAGCTCTTTTTATTTTTTCCCTAAGAGACGGGTTCTCACTCTGTCACCCAGACTGGAGTACAGCAGCATAGTCATAGCTCACAGTACCCTCAAATTCCTGCGCTCAAGCAATCTGCCTGCATCAGTCTCCCAAATAGCTGGGATTACAGCTACCACGCTCAGCTAATTTAAAAAAATTTTTTGTAGAGACAGGGTGTCACTATGTTGCCCAGGCTGGTCAACACCTGCCAAAGCACCAGATCTGGAATGTATTGATTAATTACCAAGTGACAGCTAAAAAACCATAGGAAAATTGTTGTTAAATGAACAGGGTGAGGACAGGGATTAATTTTCTTCTCTCTTCAAGGACACATTTATGTCCACTTGCAAGAGGTATTATAAGTAAGATTGCAATAATGCATCCCCTGGATTAACCACATCCTGTCAATGCAAATAAGCCAAGAAAACCAAATGCATGAACTCTTAGCAATAAGGCAAAGGTGGGAGTTAAAAAAAAAAAAAGCGGGGAGAGGAGGATGAAATACAAATGACTTCAGAGGGGCAAAGGCACCTAATTACCTGTAGGCCCAGCAGTCCCCAGAGTATTGAATAGCAAAGGGTGGGGGAGGAAGTCTAAATCTAGGGGTGGGAAAAGAAAGGAGCAAATTCGACTTAAGTATTTATCTCTTACAGAGACTGAGGTGCAGGGCCAGTAAAAATTTTGCCAAGAATTCTAAAAAAATGTTGCAAATAAAATTTAAAAAGATTAAAAAACAGTATACACTGACTCAAGCTTATTTTTTAGATGTGAAATGAAAGTTGATCCTCCCTTGTAAAAGGACCTTTCTGGTAATACCGGAAACTTAACATTTACTGAGTTGTATAGTTGTATAATCTAAAGCAGTTTCTTCAGCGTTAACATAGGGAATCCAAATAAAAATATTACATTTTCTCATAGGGTTAAAATATTACTTATTCACCAATTCTGTTTCTTCATAAGTAAATATGAATATAACTATTCCAATCTTAAAATACTCCTCAAGCATAAGATGTTATTTCTATAATCCTGGTCCTCAAATAGATGAGTCAGGCTTGATTTTATTAAAACTACCAACACAGGTTCCTTACATTATTTCAATAAAATAGTTTTCGATATAATGGACTGCACAGTTAATTGCCTGCATCCCCGTCTGCCATTCAAAAGACTTTATCTGTAATTCCAGCTGTAGTGGACTGCATTGCACACATTCCTCTCCAGTAGAAAAATAAATATTAAGATGAACAAATCTAAAACAAAAATTTTATATCCAACAACTTCACCCAGCCTTGGCACAGACTTGAACTCTGGCCCTTGAGCCTTGCTGGCCGAACTTTATGAAGCTTTGTTCCTCAACTCCCAGCCTTTCACACTGTCTTCTATCTTTCATTCAGGCATCTGCTCAAAAATATTTTGTAAGTGCCCAGTATCCAGCTACATGCTAGTTTTGTATAACAATACCTACGCGAGTCTGTTCTTTGCAGAAGCCCACAGTCTAGTTTTAGCCAAGTTTCACCATGATTTTTAAAACCATGTTAATATTTTTTACTTTTAAAGCCAGCTTTATTGAGATGTGACTTACACGTAATAAAATACACTGATTTTAAAGGTGTAGAATTTTACAGGTCTTACTTACAACTAAACTCAATTCAAATCTGATTTAGAATATTTGTGTTGCGCACCCCACAAAATGCCTCCTCTCCTCTGCAGTACTGCCCCGCCCTTTGTGCCCCAGCAACCATGGGTTTGCTTTCTGTTATTATAGATTAATTTTGCCTGGTCTAAACTTTTATATCAATGGAATAATGCAGGGTGGACTCTGTTAGGTCTGACTTTGTTTACTCAGATTATTCTTGAGGTACATTCACGTTGCGTATCAATGGTTTCGTTCTTTTTTCTCATTGAGCAGTATGAATATAATTTGTTTACTCATTCATCCATGATAGATAATTAAGTGGTGTCTAGTTTGGGGAGTACTTGTGAATAACAGTGCTGTGACTATCCATAGACAAGTTTTTGTATGGATGTATTTTCTTCCTTCATTCTTAGGTTATACCCGGAGAATTGCTGGGTCAGATGGTATGTTTAACCTCATAAGAAACTGCCAAACTGTTTTCTAACGTGGTTGTTTCATCTTACACTTGTATCAGCAAAAAAATGTAAAAATTATCTTAGGTCATAGGCCATACAAAAATAGGTGGTAGACTCAATTTAGAATACAGGCTACAGTTTGCTGATGCCTGTTTAACAATTTTCTATACATATAACCATATACTTTGTGAAAAAAGACAGTTTTACTTTTCCGTTCCAATCTGTGTAGCTTCCATTATTGCATTAGCTAAATTCTTAGAGGAAATGCATTCAGTCTTTCATCTTTAAATATAATGTGAACTGTAGGCTTCTTATACACTCTTTATTATCCTGGTTTGCTGAGAAACTTCATGAATGGGTGTTGAAAGTCATCAATGCTTTTTATCTATTGAGATAATCACATGGGTTTTCTCCTGTTATTAAATAATATGGTGAATTACATTGCTTATTTTTCAAATGTTAAGGCAACTTTGCATTCTTGCACTTTGCACTTGATCACGTTGAATTAACTTTACATATTGTTGAATTCAATTTAGTAATATTCTGTAAAAGATTTTTGCAATTATGTTCATAAGGGATACTGGACTATAGTTTTCTTTTTTTATAATGCCTTTGCTGATTTCAGTATCAGAGTAATGTTACATTTACTATATCTTAATATATATTTTGTGTTTCTTCTTTCCTCTATTAGTATGCTTTTCTCTTTTAAAATACTCAGAAGAATATAAATTTGCATTTCCCAAGTTGCCTTCATAGTGTTATTGAAATATATTATACTTGTTATATAAATTATTGCCCTGATTTAATACTTCCCACTTTTAATGGTAAGTTCAAACCAGATTGGTCAGACTCCAACGGCCATTCTCTGAACTGCTATGCCATACCATCCCTTGGGAAGCTGTATGCTAAGAATTGCCTTTTCTAAAATCAGAGTTTAGTGATCAACTGAACATTAGAAAGCAAGTGAGCAAGCCAGCCAGTCTTTTTACTTACTCTCTAGCCTCATTTGTTGTGACTCTAACTCATCTCTTACCTTTTGCTCCCTCAAGTTTGACATTTCAGCCATTTCTGGAATATCCTAGGTATAGTTTTAAACTGTCTGTCTATAAATCATATGCCCCTGTTCTTTATCCATAATCTGTGCCCACCTCAATGATTCCATTCTGTTTTCTATGCTTATCTTTTAGTTTCTAAGTGGCACTGCCTGAGAGGAAAATATTTTTTCTCAAAAGTGGAATTAGCTTCCATAAAAAAGCTATTAGAACTGATAAACATATTCAGTAAAGTTGCAGGATACAAAATCAACACACAAAAATCAGTAGCATTTCTATATGCCAACAGTAAATAATCTGAAAAAGAAACCAAGATAAAAATCCCATTTATAATAGCTGCAAATAAAATTAAATACCTAAGAATAAACTTGACCAAAGAATTAAAAGATCTCTATAATGAAAACTATAAAACACTGATGAAAGAAACTGAAGAGGGCACACACCAAAAAAAAAAGGAAATATATTTCACGCTCATGGATTGGAAGAGTCAATATTGTTAAAATGTTCATACTACCCAAAGCAATCTACAGATTCAGTGCAATCCCCATCAAAATATCAATGACATTCTTCACAGAAATAGAAAAAATAATCCTAAAATTTATATGGAACCACAAAAGACCTAGAATAGCCAAAGCCATCCCGAGCACACTGCACAAAACTGGAGAAATCACATTGCCTGACTTCAAAGTATACTACAGAGCTGTAGTAACCAAAACAGCATGGGACTGGCATAAAAACAGACACAAAGACCAACAGAACGGAACAGAGAACCCAGAAATAAATCCATGCATCTATAGTGATCTTTGACAAAAGTACCAAGTACATACAGAGGGGAAAGGACAGTCTCTTCGATAAATAGTGCTGGGAAAACTGGATATCCATAATCAGAAGAATGAAACTAGGCCCTTATCTCTCACCATATACAAATCAAATCAAAATGGACTAAAGACTTAATTCTAAGTCTAACTGTGAAACTACTAGAAGAGAACATTGAGGAAATGCTTCAGGACACTGGTCTGGGCAAAGACTTCTTGACAAAGTAGAAGTGACCAAAGCAAAATTGGACAAATAAGATCACCTCAAGCTAAAAAGCTTCTACACAGCAAAGGAAACAATCAACAAAGGAAAGAGACAACTCACAGAATGGGAGAAAATATTTGCAAACTCTCCATTTGGCAAGGGATTAATAACTAGACTACATAAGGAGCTCTAAGAACTTGATAGGAAAAAGATAAAATAATCCTATTAAAAAATGGGCAAAGGAGCTGAATAAACATTTCTCAAAAGAAGACATACAAATGGCCAACAGGTATATGAAAAAATGCTCAACATTATTAGTCATCAGAGAAATACAAATCAAAACTACAATGAGATTATCATCTCGCCCCAGTTAAAATGGCTTTTATAAAAAAGACAGGCAATAACAAATACTGGCGAGCACATGGAGAAAGAGGAACCCTCTTACACTGTTGGTAGGAATGTAAATTAGTGCAACCACTATGGAAAATAGTATGGAGGTTCCTCAAAAAAACCTAAAAATAGAATTACCATATGACCCAGCAATCCCACTTCAATCCCACTGTATATACCCAAAGGACAGGATTTTAGTATATCAAAGAGATATCTGCACTCTCATGTCTACTGTAGCACTATTCACAACAGCCAAGATTAGGAATCAACTAAGTGTCCATCAACAGATGAATGGATAAAGAAATTGTGGTACGTACATACACAGTGGAATATTAAATAGCCACAAAAATGAAATCCTGCCAATGCAACAACATGGTGGAACTCAAGAACATTACATTAAGTAAAATAAGCCAAAACCGGAAAGACAAATCTCGCATGTTCTCACTCACATGTGGGAGCTAAACATTAAAACAACTGATTTCATGGAGACAGAGTAGAACAATGGTGGGAAGGGTGGGGAGGGGGGGAGATAAATTGGGGATAGTTAATGGGTGCAAAAACATAGTTAGATAGAATGAACAATACTTGATAGCACAACAGTAATCAACAGTAAGGGTATACTTTAAAATAACTAAAAGAGCAGAACTGGAATGTTCCTAACACAAAGAAATGATAAATGCCCGAGGTGAGGATATCCACATCACCCGATTTGATTAATTCACATTATATGACTGTACCAAAACACCACATGTACCCTATAAAGATGTACAACTATTATTTAACCATAGTAATTAAAAATTAAAAAAATTTTTTTTTAAGTAAAATTACCTTGAATCTGACACCTCACTTGGGCTGTTACTGCTGCATTTCTTGGCTGATGCCCTGTGCTGCTAATTCTCCAAACCAAAATCTTACTTTTCCTTCCTATATACTGAGAAAGACAACTAAACTCCCAGGTATCTTGTGACTACTTAGAAAAGGAAGAGCCTATCAGGTTTAAATACACAGCATCACTGTTTTTTACCATCTAAGCATTTTTTACCTGAGCATTTCCTGTTTGCAGGGTTCTCTGAATGCAGTTAGTTATAGAAGAGTCAGTTTTCACAATCTTCCAGAAAGAATAAAGCAAAATCTACAGAAAATGATGTTTGCACAAAAGAAAAAGTATATAACAAAATAAATTTGTGAAAGAATTTCATATGGCAAAGGAATCCAAAAGAATTAATATTGGACATTTTTCTTATTCATTTTATTAAATACCATTTAAAGCATATTACATGAATTCTCTGCTTAAAGAAAATTCTGTTCAAATAAAACCTAGAATAATGACACAAATTCTGTATACGTTTTAAAAGTAATCTGATGGTTTAATGCAGAGAATTTAATGGCAGTATCCAAATGTCAAAATGTACTCCAGGTATAACTGATTGGAGAGATATCAATTTAACTGGAATTTACACTGCATTTTATTTTCAAGATTCAAACCAGCAAAAATAATTCAGTATGTATCACAATCAAAAATGCACTTCTAATTCTGAAATACTGTCAAAGGTATTGCATTTAACCTTCCTTGATTATGAGAGAAACTATATGCAGGAGACATTGAGTCTTGGGAACTACATGAATAAAGCAATCATAATTCCTGGCATTTATGAAAAGATTTTACCTTCAAAGAATTTCTACAAACATTAAACTAATTAAATTATGCAATGCACTTGTGAAATCTCATCAGTTACAGTTAGGAAAAACTATGGTACCAGGTTTGAATAGAGCATGACTCTGGGGGTAAATATGCAAATATATATATGAATAGCTGTAGTTACAGATATCACTAAAAACTATTAGAAACTGGTTTAAGTAAATGTGAAGATTATGGACTGAATATGGGTATTATTAGGAAAATCTAACTTCTGCAACTCCTTAGTGCCTATAATAGCTGCGTTCTGTTTAGTGCCCTACAATACTTAACAAGGGAACGTGCTCTCCAGAAGTTTAAAACTTTAAAAGAACAGACTTATCTATTTCTCAAATTGTAAAAACTCTTCTCCGTCTTTATTTCTTTGACTAAACAATAGGAAACACTACTGTTAGTGAGGTGATAGAAAGGGGAAAAATGAAAAAGCTGAGGCAGCAGGAGAAGGAAACAGCTTTCAAAGTAAGGGAATAAATACAGAGGGGACAGTGAAGGCCCAGGTAGCTGGTGAGGAAGATGAACCCCAGGAGGGAGAAGAGATGACAGGTTTCCTTTTGAGCTAACAAACACTGATCGGAAGTAATGCCCAGCTGTCTTGTGTCCAGTGGCTCCAAAAAAAATGTGGAAGACCTAGGGTAGGCTTGCTCTCTTTTAAACTTTGGATTCAAAAATACAAGTGATAGGTCTTTGGACACCCAATAATACTAGGCATTCATGTGCAGAGGATGGAACCAAATCTTTGTCCTGTGACTGAGAGGCCTTGGAGGCCCCAGGTGGGACAGAGGAGTTTCGTTCATTAAGCTCTAGTGTCCTTAAATGTTACTTCACTACTACTGCTCCCTGTTTCCACCTCTAGGTAAAAAGGACTCTTTAACACAGTTTCTGCCTTTCTGAAGTTCCCACAGATAAGAAACACAAACTCATCCAACAGATATGGAGAACAGCTGAGTTTGAGCAGTGGCAGAGAAACACTCTGTATATACCGAGTTGGATAACTGAATGAGAATACAGGACCTTCTGGTGGCATGTTCAATTCACACTACATTCACTCATCAGTGCACAAAGCAAATTCTTCATTACTCTTGCTGTCTTCTTTATGTAGCCTACATTTCATTCAGTAGAATGAAATGAATACAATATAAGTAGGACTTTTCTTGTGGAGCTGGGAGAGGAGAGGATAAGAGAATATTTATAGCAGGGAGAACCAAATTTAGATTTTTAACTTGAAAACATTTGAGGACTAAATTACTATGATCCCTATTTCTTAGTGTATAATGTTATATAATAATACTCCCCAAGTAGAAATAACTTTATTCTCATTTTCCTGACTATAAGGATATCATGCCAATGCTTTATAACAATATTTATTTTTACAAAATTATTTTTGGATTTCTAAGAAATTTTATTCTCATGAGTCTTACAATGCCCCTATGCAACAGGCAGTCAACTAATTACTCTTACCCCCATTGTCCAACAGACAGACTGAGGCTTGGGAACACTACATGGCTGCCCTAGAGCCACACATCTAGGAAATGGTTTTGCTTCAACTAAGCATGACTCTAATGAACCGTGGCAAGAGCACAAGCTCTGTGACTGGTGGTAGATTGGAGGTGGAGAGAGAATTCCTGCTAATTGTTTATGACCTGTGTGACCATCACCAGCTACCTAACCTATTTACACCTCAGTTCCCCCCTATTTAAAATGCTATAATCCTCGTAATTCCTAAATTACAGGGTGACGAGGAATTAAAGGAGGTGCACATGTCATCGCTTGCACAGTGATACCCATAGTAAGTGCTCGGTAAACATTATTATTCTAACAACAAAGTTCTGCCTTGCCTCTCTAGGTAAGGATAACTACATGGGCTGAACTAATCTGGTCTCAGTGCTGTTCTCCCAAGTTAGTTATGACCTTTTAGTGCACTACATTTTAAAAACTGGCCACCTTGATCCTTTGTACTAATCTAATAATTTTTCATTTCTATCATATTTGAGTAAAGAGCTGTTCCACAGGATGAAAATTTCTAGATATCCAAAGATTATCCTTCAAATGTCCATTTATTTTGTAATTTCAAATGCTACTTAAGTATCATTACTTTTTTCTGACTTATTAACTAGAACATATAGAACACATACACTTTTCTTGATGACTTGAGAGCACCACTATGAACATTCACAACTATATGAAGACACCACTAGTCTCTGGGCCTGCCTTTCAGTTGTTCCTGTCTCTTCCCCTGACATACAACCATCAGCTGGTGCTGTCACTGTTTCTCTTCTAATCTTGATCTCATGCTTTCTCTTTCCTGCCCTTTGGTCCCTGTCCTCTTCTTGGCCTCCACCACTTAACTAAACATCCATATCTAAAACACATTCTACATGAAGACAAAGACAACCAAATTATATACAGATTGAGCATTCCTAATCTGAAAATATGAACTGCTCCAAAATTCAGATTTTCAGATTAGGGATGCTCAACCACTATGCATATTCTGCAAATATTCCAAAATCCAAAACACTTATTGTTCCTTATATGAATAAGGGATATTGAACCTGTATTTCAAATTAGAGTGAATAAGATTGATGGTGAGAGCCTAAAGAGCAAAATATAGGATGTTTGCAGTTATTCAGAGACATTTAAGTGTAATTTTAGTATGTTTTAAAGAACTGAAGTTGTTGTAGCCTGACCTCAACACAAATGCCTACCTGTGCACATGTGCATGGCCATGGGCATGCTTAAATCTATCTGTGTGAGTGCTGTGACTGTATTGAGTGCTGGGGGGTAGTTACCATAGCCAAATTATTTTAAGTATTTTATTTAATAGTTCTAAATATATAGATTAAAATGGGCAATTGTTTAAATTTAAAAAGTTAAATGTGATTTAGTCAACAAATATTTGAATACTGTACATATCACATTGTCCTTTTTTATTTTAGTTTTTGAGACAGGGTCTTGCTCTGTCTCCCAGGCTACAGTACAATGGTGTCATCATAGCTCACTACAACCTCAGATTCCTGGGCTTGAGTAATCCTCCTGCCTCAGCCTCCCAAGTAGCTGGAACTACAGGTGGATGCCATCACGCTGGGTTAATTTTTTTTTTTCTATTTTTTTTGTAGAGAAAGGGTCTTACTCTTGCTTAGACTGGTCTTGAACTCTTGACCTCAAGGGATCCTCCTGCCTCGGCCTCCCAGAGTGCTAGGATTATAGGTGTGAGGCAATGCAGCAATGCAGATAACTCTTCTATTCTCAACAAATCAAAATGTTTGAGATTAGAAAACTTCTGTCTTCCTAAAAAAGAAGTGTTTTAGTTGAGATTATACTTTGAACTTTCCTCATTTCCAATTATAAACGGTAAAGGAAAAAGTTTTCAGGCAGTGGAGACAAAAAAAATCTGTATTCAACATCCTTACCAACTTGAGATTCTGAGTTCTCTGGGGAGAAAACTGATACTACAAAATTAAATTTAAATTTAAAATTCTAGAGCAAAACAATAATTTTTCCAAATGCAAGAACTGAGAAGAAACAAAAACAAAACATTTAAGATATCATAGCAACACTAATTACTCATACTGGCCATAGTTAGCAATTTCCATTACTATTTTACAAGGTAGCAACAGCACGAAAACTTCAATACAAGGATTTTGTTTGTTAAATTTAAACAATATTTACAGGACTTCAAAAGGTCAGTATACTAAGACTTAAAGGAAAAATGAACTTAAACATCTTAAAATTTATTGAGAACACAAGGTAATAAAGCTTTATTCTATCCTTCATAGCCATCTCTTTATTACAATTATTAAATAGAGAAATACCACCATCTTACAAAAAATGTAAGAATCAGAGTAGTGATTCTGATTCTAGTTCTTTCCACACCACCGTAGAACGTCCAGAACAGCCCACCCAGCCTGACACTGACGGGAAGGAGAGTACAGTAAAGCAGGGAAAAAAGAGAGCAGAGGAGCAAGCAGGCCCGAGTGCCAGGGCACCCACGCTCTTCCAAAGTAGACCGTGGCAGAAACTGCTGGTTGTTTATGGTCATTTTAGCTGAGTACATGGCTTCTCACTGGAGCATGTAATTCCCAGCTTTCGTGGCAGCTTGTTGTGGCCAAGGGACCATGTTTTATGCACGTGAGGAGTAAATTTCTCCTAGAGCCTGCTCTCCCAAAGGAACGTATTTGCTCCCATGGTTCTTTGTTCCTACCTGCTGGCTGGGACCCAGTGAGAACCCGGAGCTGCCTCAGGCCCAGAGATGGCAACCAGGCAGCAAAGCTGCCCTGGCCAGCTCTGCACCACTGCTTCCTGTACTGTTTTGTGACAGAGAAATACATTTTCATTTTGTTTAAGCCATAGTATTTTAATGTCTGTTACAGCTGCCAAACCTGAGGCCCAATTAACACATGGATTTACAACAGAGCTGCTTTAGTGCCCAGTTACCTCGGCTCTTATTCTACAGCTTAGAACCACCTAAGTGATGCTCCTAAACAAAGTATATACTGAACACCTTTACTGGGTTGCAAGTATCTTCACTGGATTATGCATATGGAAGGCTGGGACTATGTCCTCTATACCCTTTTATTTCTATCAAACTGTCTAATACAGGGCTGACTGAGGGAGGAGAGAAGTAGGGCAAGAAAGTTTAAGCGGTGGGCTTTAGGTCAGAAGGCCCCCTGGAATTGAATCCCTTTGCAATTGCTGGACTCTAACCAGATGTTCAAGTTCAGTCATCCAACAAATATCAATTGTCTATTATGCAGCAGGTCTGATTCTAGGAATAAAGGCTTGTGCTATGTATGATGGTATTTACATTCTGGTAAATTAAAAGTCTCACAAATCCTCTGAGCCTCAGCTTCCTCATCTGAAAATGGGGATAATAATAGCACCAAACTTACAGGACCATTGTGAGGATTAGATGAGGTGACCTATACAAAGTGGGCAGTGCCATACACACTGGCACTCTACAGATATTCATTGAAATGCCACAACTGCAGTATGCAGTAAGAAAAAGAAGTCCAATATTGTTATGTCAATCAGAGTTTCATATTCATTTAATTTGTAATGTCTTATAGGAATTCTAGACTTGTCTTATAGACAATGGGGCTTATTGAACATAACATATTATAGAGCATTTGGGGGCTAATATTAAAGATAAAAAATATTAAAGAAATAATTCCCGTTTGTAAACCTATTTAAGTAAGTGAACAGTTTCTTTTCAATGAGATGGCTGGGAATCTTCTTTACGGAGTTTAAAGTAGAATACTACCCACTTCTCTAGGGCAGTTTCAGTCCTGGAGCATAGCGGCTTGCTTCTGCGTATCATCCTACAGAGATCCAAACCTACCTTCCACCCAGCCACAGCTCATCTTCTCAAAACAATTACTGCTTCTCAGATCCAGCAGAGAGCTCTCTCAGAAGAATGACATTAGGCTATTTTAGACTGCAGAATGTTCAAATGCATTTCAGGTCAGGAGTCATCCTAGGGCAGCTTCCAACAGAAGGAAAGGGGGGATTGTATCAACTAACTAAACAAAATTGGAAGATTGGGAATTGAAGATCTCTGATAGATGAAGATGAAAAATAAACTAATGCTCTGCAGGAAACAAAGAGCAACAGAGTAAACAGTACTCCCACACAGGGTGGGCGGCTTCATTTTGCCATAGCAATTTCAGGGGCAATTAAATTTGAATGCCAGCTTTATCACTGAAATCCCCAAAGAATGATAAAACTTCAATATTCATGAAATCCCTGGTAAATGAGATAGCTCTGCTTCTGAATAGGTACTTGACCACCCATTAAGTATCAAGCACTTCATTAGATTTTAAATATTTGATCTAATTGAAGTCTTACAACAACCTATGATCTGGACATTATTATTATAATTTTACAGAAAAGGAAACAGGCTATGAGGGGTTAAAGAGCTTGCCCAATACAATAAAGTTGCTTGTAGGAGTCTGGATTTGAATCCAGGTCTGCTTGACATCAATGCCTGCGTTCTCCCCACCATACCATGGTATATTTTAAAATTTCACTAAATCCTTTAGAAGAGTACAGTGAAACACTGCAAGTTTACCGATGAGTCAGAATTATCAAATTATCACTATAAACAATAATGAAGGTAACACTTAAAAATATTCACTACGGTATAATGACGTCCGAGGACATACTGAAGCCCTCAAGGGTGCATATAACCTCTTCTACGGGGTCCTGGGGGCTGGCTGGTAACGAGGATGCCCTGGTTGATGGACTGATCAGCCCACCCAGTGGCACACTCCGGAGTGTTCCACTGAAGTAACTGGGAAAGAGCTGTCCCTTGGCTCAGATGTCCTTGTTGGTAGCCTCCCTCCTCTGACTGGTTCTCAGGTGGCCATTTGACATTTTTCTGAGCTGTCAGGGTGCCTGTCCTTCAACTTGCCAATGCTAATGTGCTATGGGAATCAAAACTCACTGTACTGGTTGACATGGTTTCCTCAAAATGTTTTAAAACCTTAGTTAGGGTTTATTTTGGGCAATCGAAATGCTAGCTAAAACAGTCACAGAATAGCAAACCAGTTCTTGTATTTTGCAATATTTGTGGCCAATCTACTTTATGTTATAGTGCATTTCTACTGTCTGGATAAAGGACTTTGAAGCTGGGACATATTTTTCATATATAAGAATTGCATTGGAAATGGCTCCATATTTTTTGCATAGTGCTGGTCATAAAATAAGACAATCCTAATTACTACATTTACCTTCTTCTGTGGAGGAATATATCATAAGGGAACATTTAGAGGATACCGATGTGAGCTCTGCCAGTTCAAATAAATCAGTCAGAGTGATTACAGCTGGCTTTGGACTGCATCCAGATTACAAAAAGCAAGAATATATTAGGGATATGCACCATCATAGCAGTGACAAACTCGCCACTTCTTTGTAAAAGCACCAGTATTTCTGCAGGCTTAGACATGACTAAGCCTACATTTTCAATGAAATATTGCTGGAAGCATTTAAAAGCTTGAAAATACAATCCTGTTAGCACAGATGCCTCCCCCATCCCCCAAAAGATGTGTGACATTGCTTCAAAATACTGTCAGGCTGTTGAGTTGGAGGGGCTGATGTGTGTACAAGCAGAAGCAGCCCAAGTTTGGCGTGGTCCTAGTCAAGATTCAAGGACCTCCATCTCACTTTAGAAATAAAAAAGATCCATGTTTGAACAAATCTCTTTGGCTACTAATTTTGTGCAGAATTGATTTTTCTAATAGCAAGGAAAAAAAGTATCAGCTATAAGCTATCGTATACATATCTTGAGGAAACTTTTTAATTTTACTTCGGATATCTTCTCTCTCTCACTATACACTATTTTGGGGGGAGGGGACTTTTCACTTCCTCCCTCACCTCTCCCAGGTAATTAATGTGAGTTTGAGGGTCCTTAATGCATTTGTATTTTATTTCATGAAACGCCAACATTTTCAACAGACAGGTACTCAACAAGTACTCAAAGCTAACTAGTAGTACCAGAGTCTATTCTAATCTCTGGAATATAGTGGAAAGCATCCTTGGAATGGGGCATTCCAAACAATGGGGTATTTTATATACTTTTCTGCAACTGTCTTCTCTTACTTAATGATACTTTGTGGAATTCCCTCTACAGCAGCTGGTAAAAAGATGTATCTGAGGAATCTCTTGATGAGATTTCTGAATATATTCCGAACAGATATTTGGAAATAGTTGGATTTGCAAAATTACTTCAAGATGACACATCCCACTATCTCCATGGTTCTAAACAGACATTGATCTTTCTCAGCATAAAGGCTGTTAGGGATGTGACCAAACCTCTGCTTGCCCTTTGGCTGGATCTTCTTCCATGGGCCAAGTCTTGGCCAGGGCTCTCCACCTTTGGGTATTCTTCAATCTGGATCTAGGTCCCTCCTAAGTGACCCTGAGCTAGAACGTGGTATTTCCACTACATATCATCTCAAGGATAATAACTAGATAATGTTTATTGAACACTTATTATTTTTAGCGGGTTTGAGGATACAGAAGTCTTCACCTAAAGTAATCTGCTCAAGGTGACACAGCTTAGCAGTTGTGGAGTTGGAAGCTCCTGCTCTTAAACACTGTGCCATGCTACCCTCCCGGATCTGCACATTGCTATAGTGGTCATACTAAATTTTTCATTTTTTAAACAAGATAATCCAGTTTCACAACCATGATTCACTACAAGTTTTCACATCTTGCAACCTATATAATTTACTTTTCTTTTTTCCTCTGTCAACTTTATGGTAACTTTTTATTTTTTATTTTTTGTGAAGGCTTTTTTTTTAAACTAGTCATTTATTTTGTGGCTTTAGAATTAAAACAATACTACTAGATCCAAGAAAGATAATAACGTATAGGAATTTGGTCTCAGCTTAAACTGCAGATTTCCTTTTTCATCTCTGCAAATTCAGTAAGCCATCAAACCATGATTCAAGTCATTAAAGTTTTACCAGGTACAAAACATCTTAAGTGCTAGAACAATGAAAAATGCCATTTAATTCCTAAATGAAACTCAGCATTGACTGAGAATTCTCCCCATAAAGTGCCCAAAATACGTAAGCAGTTTAGTCACTGTTATCAAGAATGAATCAGAATAATACCAATGGCTAATAGTGACAGTGACCAAACAGATTAACATATCAATCTGAACTACTTGAAAGAATATGTAGCTTGAGGACCAAGAGAAACAGGAAAGCAGAGAACTGAAAAATCTATTTGGTGATACCCCAAAACCCTTGTTTCCTATTTTGGAATCTTAACCAAATTAGAAAAGATTCACTAGTTATTTTATACCATGAATTTCTCATTCAGAAGTCTTAAATTTAATTCATCCCTAAAGGGAACACATGTTTAATTATCAAAAAGGGTAACAGGATATAAGAGTGAACATATTTCATAAACTATTGAATGTCTAAGAATGTCTTTTTAATCCTACACATCCTAAAGACAATTAAGCTGGGTATAAATTCTGGCATTATAAGCATCTTTTTCTTCAAAACTCTGCACACACATACTTGGTCTACTCCACTTACTTGGAATTTAGTGTTACACGGAAGCCTAATTTTATCATTGTAGATAACCTACTTCTTTTATCTGAATTCTTATAAAGTTTTTTCCTCTTTTTCTTTGTAAATATAAAATTTTGTCAAGGTAATTCCTAGACAGAAAAGAGACCTGTCTAGGAATTACCTAGAAGATGCCTGAAATGTAACGACCTCTTTAAATCTGTACACTCAGGGCTTAATTTTCTGCTCAGGAAAAAATATTTTAAAATTATATTTAAGTATTGTTTCTGTTCTAACTACTTTAAAATCCTGCAAGAAAATCTATAGCTTTTCCCTTAGATCTCTTTTCTACAGCTGCCATGTCTAGGAACATTTATATGCCATTTTTGTTCTTTTCTTCTATATTTTAGGATAACTTCTCATATGCTTGTATCCATCAATGATTCCATTTTCCTCTGTATCCATTCTTTTCTTTATTGACTTCATTGTAGATTTTAATTGTTTAGCATGCATCTCTGGAGTATGACTGCCTAGATATAAATCTCAGATTCCCTACTTATTAACTAGTTAAGTTTGGGCAAGTTATCCAACCTTTCTCAACTTCAGTTTCCTCATTTGTAAACAGTGGTAATAATAATACGTACGGGTATAATTCAGGGTTTTTAGTTACAAATACCAGAAAACAAATTAGCTAATTTAAGAATAAAAATAATTTACTGAAAGGATATCGCACAGGTTAAGACTATTTATCTTCCCACCAAGTTTATTAAGGTGGGGAAATGCGTGAAACAAAGAAAGCGGGATGTGATATTTAGAGGCCTAAAAAACCGACAGATTTTTCCCTACACTAATCAAAAAGTTGTGATAAGGAATATAGAAGATCTTCCATTTAAAGAACTAAGTAGAACACCTAACACATAGTAAGCACTCAATACATGTTAGCTATTAGTTTCTTACTGGATTTCTATTCCATAGAGATCACTGATTCTTTTATCCTACTGACAATTATAAAGTTTTTCTAGATTTTTCATTTGTTCCCAGTAGTAGTAGTGGTGGCGGTGGCGGCATTGGCATTAGGAAGAAGACACAGCAATCTATTTGTGTCAAAAAGCAGCAGGCCCAGTAAAGCAATGCTGGGTCTTTGTTCTCACAATGGCAGACCTGGCATAGATGATCCACTGATCACTCTTCTTAAATCTGTTCTACTGGTCTTTTAGTAAGAGGGACACTCTCCAACTCTAACAATAGGGTGAGTGTCTGCATAGATTTCTTAATGGGAAATGGAAGTAAGTTTTACCGAGAGTAAAGAAGTTTGCTTTAAAAAAAATCATTCAACCAGATAAAAATAGTTTCACATCAATAAAATACATTTGCCCAATTTTGCAGTGCAGGTCAAATGAGCTAAGCATAACAGCCTTCTGTTCAGTACCATAGCTATACAAATACAAGTTTCATATTCTTACCTACAGACCTTCAAATCTTGTAATCAATCAGCTTAGAATGATGACAACAGCAGCAATCACTAAGATATATTTTTCACATAATAATTTAATCAGAATTCACTTTCATTATTCTTTGCTAACTGAAATAAAAGAAAAATCAAGATCCCGCTGTTAAGAGCTTACATTATAAAAAAAAAAAAACATTACACACCTTATAAGGAACAAATGAGAAAATGGTGCAATGGAAAAACTCCAGGAAGCATGCCTCCCTTCCAATAGGTATAGCCTTAAAGCAAGAAACATATGAGGTAGCGAAGGTCATGAATGAAAAAAGGGAGACGTCGATTTACTCCTTATTTGGGCAAATCATGGCATATGTTAACTTCGTGAAAGAAAGGTATTTCTAAAGGAATAACAGAATGTAGAAATGCTAAGTATGGATGAAATAGTAAGCGTTATTAATTCTTCCAGAACAGTTTATTAAGTTAAGGAACTTGATCTTGATTTAGGCTCTAAGAATGATTTTGGGAAATACTGCAAATGAGATATGCCTATTAGGGTAGATGATATCCCATGATCAATACTTTACTGATGTCATGTGGCTTTATAGGAATTTTCATATGTAAAAGTCTACAAATTAAAATACTAGTTAAATAGTCTATATATTAAAATGCCTTGAACTCCAATTTTTAAAAGAAAATTAAGTTTTCATTCAAGAGTCAAAGAGATTTCAATTCTAAGTACACTATCTTGAAATTTATGACAGCCATTTTCATATTTGAAATATGACTATATGGAATATAATTGTGTAATAGGTATTTGTCCTCAAGTTTCAATAATGTGTTCTTTCAATTTGCTTGCAGACTGTTTCTATTATGTGTTACTCACATTTTTAAGGTTTGCATATATAAAAATTCTTAAGATTCTGTAAGTTAAGACATACATTTGTCTTTGAACTACTTGAAAAGAACTTTACATTTTAAATGATTTTCCTTAGGAATGCCTGAAATGAAATAATCATAACCTAAATTATGTTGCTAAGACACAGCAGATCTGATCACTTTGGAAACAATACATTCATAAAATACAAACAGTTGAAGTAAGACCATATGGACCCATTACTGCAAAGTGATAAAAATGGCAATTTAAAAATTGAGAACACTTAGGCATGAAGATAGGCACTGGCTAGACTGTGTTTTGTGATAGCAACGAAATAACTTTAGGGCTGTACCTGAAGGGAAAAGTATGTTTCTGAAATATTATTCTTTCTAGAAGTCATTCTAAAAAGAAAAATGATCATACAGAGCAGAGAATTCAATGCAGAATGATTCTGTCATCCACTTAATCTCACCAGCTCAGCAGTCACTCATTTCAAATTTAACAGTATAAAGTTTGCATGTACAAGGGAAAAATTATTCCATGTATTCATAATTTGACTCTGAATAGGAACTGTAAACTGGGTTATTCAACTGAAAAGGAAATTATAATTTTAAAATGCAAAGTCAGGGTTGGCTTTAAGTGTTAGCAAAGGAAAAACATTCTAATATTTTAAATGTAAACTAAAGGTAATGCTAATTCCATGGTAAAAATTAAATTTTTATCTAAAATTAACAAATTTACATAAAACTGATATAATACAATGCATACTTATATACTGCTTACATTAAAAGGGGGGCAAAAGTACACATGTTCTTGGATCTTATAGTTTAATTAATGAATACTCATGTTTCCGTTACTCCAGATTGAAGTACACAATATGGTTTGTGCCTCTGCATTCTTCTGAGGGTAGAAACTATATGAAATAGAACATCTTCACATGTCTCCTTCCTCCCACCCCACAACTCTTTCCTTTACAAAATACTTTGTTCACAGTGGGCTTTGAATAAATATGTTTTCATTAATTAAAAGCAAGCCTAATCTAAGTATAAAGGAATAGTGAGCATTATTAACCAATAAATAGTTGGGGGTACCTACTATATATACCTACTACGTATTCCACATTTGCATCTGTTATCTAGCTATGAATGAACAGCCAGAGTTTGTTCAAATTCCTAGAATTTACTAGCTCTTCCAAACAAACTCTTCAGCGTCAATACACCTAAAAAGATGTTTCCAACTGAATTAAAGAGAATAAATACTAAGTCATTCTGAATGTATAATTGGGGCCATATAAGACTGGAAAATTTTGCTAGTGGGTCCAGCAGATCATTCATCAGACTATCAGAAAATGTAGGGAGATGTACAAATGTATATGCTTGTTTTTTGTTAACTTGGCAATCTAATGTTTTATGTTGATGACAATTTGTTTTTAGGGAGGAGAGTAACACTCAAAAACTGAATAAGTCTGTTGGCCATACTCCGTAGTATTCTTTAACCACAGAGAGACGTGAGGTGGAAGATACCCTGCATCATTAACACAAGGAAGAGAAATGACAAATTTTGACCATGGTATGGCAATCTAAGAGGACTGATCTGCTGAGAGCCATCACTCTAACACACGTAACAGCGTTCAGAAGGCTTGAATACAAGCCAAACAGTGTCACAAGAGCTCAACCACTTGACTTCATTCTGAACCTCATTTCTATAACATTAATAAGGTAAAGCTGTAAAATCTGATGATCCCACAAAAATCACTAAGAAGAGATCCAATCTTACCTTGTGTTCGTGATACAGTTTAGGCATGGAAGACTTTGCTATAGGTTACATAAATACTAGGATAATTTAGTTACCAATAGGAAAAATTAGAAGTTTTAGACATTGTACTTACAGCACAGCACTTTTAGTTGACTATCCTTGTTTACAGCTGAAATAAAAATTCTGTCTTCTGCATGTGGCTGAGGTGTGTCAGAAAGGACTGTTTCATTGTAAATAAACGTAGGAGCCAAATAAAAGGAAGTTGCAAAGGCAGGTGCATAACAGTTGAGTTGTTTCAGTTTCGGAGGAATAAAGTAAATAATTGTACTGGAATTTGTTCAGTTCTGGGCATTCTGCCATACAGGAAGGGTGTGTAATTACTGAAGCTAAGATATCCATGTAAAAATACAGTAATATCAATAGGACACAGTTGGGCTCCCAATTTCCTTATTTTATCTTCAAAAATTAAGGATCTCTGGCTCTCATTTCACCCTTTGATATTTAAATATCTTTAAGTTAATATGGACACACTGAAGGTACAATGGTAATTTTCACAAAAGCCAGAAAATATTATCTTGAAAGGTGGTGTTCTCTTTGAGAGCTTCACAAATGAGGAACAGTGCAATTTTCACTCATCAAAGATAACAAAAGAAGGATAGATACATAGTATCTAATTTGAGACCTCACCAGAAAAAGAGGAGTGCATATAAAATTAGCATGTTTTACCAAATCTATTCTTTGCTTACCATTTCATGCTATCTGGACTGGCCTTAACCTTAAATCTGGATTCCAAGCTCCTTAAATCATCAACCAAAAATATGAGAATACAGTTTGTGGGAGAACAATAGAATGGAAGTTAACGTCTGACGAGTATAGCCAAGTTCAAACAAAGATCTCAATTATGCAAACAACTTTATGACAAAAGATGAAAGGATCTAATGAATATTACATGTGTAATGTTACAGAACACAAATCAAATTGCATCCTATGTAGAACCATGAAATACACTTGCTGATCCTATCCATGATTGGCCATATGGTCCTCTTGTAAAGAGTGTTTCTAAAACCAAGTATCCTATTGATTATAAAACTACAATGTATTCTACCAATTGATAATACTACCCTGCACATGGCCCTTGGCCTGCTGCTTCCTTGTTTCTGTGAAGTGATCACTCTAACACATCTCACTTAGGTGCTGGGGCAGCAGCAAAGCTCTGGATGAGCAGCCATTGTCTTATCAAATTACAATTCCTCTGCATCCAAAGGTGTGCTGTGTGCTTCAAGGATATATCAATCAGTTTAGTCTAATGTTTTTACAGGAGGAGGCAGGATTCTTTTGGGGCACCACATTTATACTGCTTTATTTATTACATGTAGATATTAAAATAGGCACTAACCAGTTACAAGTTTGCTAGATATTAGAAATGTATCAGGATACAAAAAAATTCCTCCTTTCCTACATCTGTATTTATCTTGAACTCCTGGATACTTATTAGGAGTTGAGTGGAACAGTAGAAACTGCCAAATGATGATCCTTATTACAGCCAACTGGTGGCTGACGTTCAACCGACACTTCCTGTGATTTCAGATTCAAGTCCAAGAATCACATTACTTTGTTATTCCCATGGGTTGACTTTATTTCTCTTAAAACACCATCCTTAATATTTCTTTAGCAGTTACTCATATTACCTGGTATACATGATGCTGGTGGATATTTTGTGACATTACCAAGATAACCACATCCTTTTATTCCCTACACTTAACTGCCAGCTAAACTGAACAGATAGGAGATGAAAGTTATAACACCTGTGTCATTATTTGACCATCAATATGAAATAAAATTTTACTTTGCACCATGTGGAGACTGCATTTAATTTCTGAATCAATAAGGATATAGTGCATAAGAATGTACAGCTACGTAACAAGTTTTCTAGGTACTGTCCTTGAGACTCCCTTGCTTATAATGTTTCTGTGAATGTAGCTACAGGTTCCATTATCTTCACAAAACAGCAAGTTAGTGACAAAGTAATCTGATATTATTCATCCATTCCCCTCCTTGAACAATCATTTATTACTGGTCTAATATATTTAGAGATATATACAAGGTGCTGGGAGAGGAGCAACTTGTAACACATGTACAAAACAATGTATAAACCAGGGCTCTGTCTTTAGGTACTGATTATACGGATCCAAAGGAGCGTATGCTTAAGAGTCACAGCAGTGGTTTAAGGCGCTAAAGGAGATCAAGAGAGAGATCTGATTTCACTTCAGGTTGGGTGAGTATGGTTTCATGAAAGAGGTAGCATTTGAATGGAAGCAGGCTCCTTCTTACCACCTACAAAAGAGCATGGACTTTTTTCTGTACCTGCACAGGTACGCATATTTGTGACTGACATCAATGTGAAAGGTTATCACATTATAAAAGAACGAGAATGTAAATTCTAGCTTTATGCCAAAGAATAACAGCTTCCGGCACTAGAGGATTCCAGGAAAGCATGGCTGAGTGGTATAAGATTTCAGAGTTTTTATGACACCCTAAATCCAATTTCAGATATTTAACAGACTAATGGTTTCTTAACAAGACCACTACTGGTTGTTTGCCATTTCCCTCCCTACCACTTACCATGAACTACCCAGGGGGAGTACACGTGAGGTATTTTACTGGCTTGGATGTACTTTACTATAAAGAACCACCTAGACTTTTCCTCTCAAAATTTAGGTTAATGTTAAAAGATATTATTTTGTAATTCTTTAATCAGGTGCCTTGACATTATGTTTGGGGTTGCAATAAATCAGCATGTTCATAAAATTTATTTTCACATGCTCTCCTTCTCATAACAGATACGTAAAACTGTTCTAATTTGTGAGACCAGTATGGTAAAGTTTTGAAAGTTTAATGCTGTGAATAGTTACGATACCATCACAGCATAAATAATACTCAATAATCAGAAAGTATTTTTTGGTCTTCTGATGTCAATGTCCAAAAAAAGCTCACTGAATCCCTAGATATGTTTAAAAAGTAGAACCACCTGCTCTTCCAAAAGAGCCAGTTTTTCTTATGTAGAAATGTCGATAATAGTAACATTAGCCCTTACTAGGGGCCAGGTATTGTTGTAAGCTTTGTACATATGTTAATTTAATGTCCTAACTATTATTATCCCCATTTTGTAACTGAGGAAACTGAAGCATGGAGAGGTTAAAAAATCTTCCCAAGATCACATGGTAAGCAAAGAAGCCAGGATGGAAACCCAGGCGGTCTACCCAGTTGCACTAAGGGGTCCCCTCCTTCTCTACCCTAATGAAAGACCATTCCTGATACACCACTGCCACCAAACAAGGTCTGCTCTTTGAGATCAGTAGAGCTGATGTCACCATATCCTGGTTATAAACATGGCATGCCACTGAGGTTTTTTTTTTTTAAAAAAAATGTGTCTAAAAATATTGCTGTTTTGATACAAAACATGATCGACATTAATTATTACATTTGAGTGTAACATGTAGGCTAAGAGTGTCACACTCTAACTAGTATTTTTAAATCAAACATATAAGGGGAGTAGTAATTAGCTTCCTTATTCATATCAAACTTTTCTATGCTATCCCACTGGGCAGAAGATAGGGAGTTACACATTTTAGGAGAGTCTTAGAAATTTTTACTCCAAATATATGTTGCCTGGTGCCAAAAAACCCTATGGGAGCTATTTAAAACCAGGTGAGTTACCTTGGAACAAAAGACAGATATGGTGTCCTGGGTTGAATGACTGATAATGCTAAGTACTAAGCAATGACAATTTTTAAAAGAAATCATGTAAGAAAACTGCAAATTAAATTAACGGATTCTGGTTTCTCAGGATAGAGATAGAAGCAAAAATTAGAGTATATCCTCCTACTAATGAAATAACCTGGAGATACATAATTCTTTTAATAAATAAGACAAATGCTTTAATTTTTGACAAGCTTGGGGAACTGAAACTGTTCTTGCTATCTCCCACAAAATATTCATTCAGAATACTAACGATTGCCAAAAGGTAAAATTTTGAAGTCATCTGAGACCATCAAAGAATTCTAGTGCCAAAATCTTAAGTTTTCATATTTTCTTCAACACGGAGAGTATCTGGTCTCCAGGTAAAACACAAATTTCCCATTGCTATGTTTACTACATACATACAGTTTCCAGTTTTGAGTCACTTCTGGACATTGTGATAAATTTACCGTCATGTTTCACCAAAACACAAAATACGCTAAGAGCCCCAAATAAATCAGAGCCTTCTCATTGTACGGTTCCTTGGGTCAAATCTTGACAACTATGCAGTGCTATCGGAAAAGAGTTCTTCTTTCTCCCCCAAAGGTGACAGAAGCTTACACATTCTATAGCTGGTGGAAGATGAAAACGGTGCTGACTATATCTTGTGTCTTCTCAAATTTTTAGTTTATGGAATGCTTAATAACTTCAAATTTTAGTGAGGAATAGAAAATATTTTGACATCTTGCTAGTAGAATAAGTTGTGAAATCATTTTTTCTTAAAAATACAGCTCTAATGTCATATTAGACATATGTCATAGTTATGGAGCAATCTTTCCTGCCACATTCCAAGTTACAGCAAATAGTAAAATAATAAGGTATTAAATACTTCACTTTTTGTCATTAGTCACTTGAGCTGATACTGATTTTTTAAAAATATCTCAGGAAATATATAATATTTGGCTTATCTCTCTTGAGAAAAATAACACTGAGTGACTTAAATATTTTTTAAATTTAATATTAGATTATTCCAACAGAATTACTCTCAGAAAGGGCATATAACTTTTTTTTTGGAGGGACAGGGCAGAAAAGAAAACTATCCGTGAAGCTTTGCATTTACCTTATTAAGCTTTTAAATCTTAACAAATTAAATTCCAGACTTACAATTTCTCTAAGAATAACAGATAAGACCTAATTTAGAAGGTTACTTGGGCTTGAAGGATAAAGAATATTAGTGCCTTGAAAAAAAAATTAACATAAACATGACATTGAAGCAAACTGGCACAGTTTGACAAGTTTTAGAACAGTAGCTCACGAAATGAGTATACTTAAATTCAGACAAACACACAAATATAGCCTTTATCCAAAACTCACAGAGACAACCTTATATGATACCTATGTTAAAATATCTAAAACATCCAAAGGTATTACAGGCCTCAGGTTGCCAGAGTCCTGATAGGAAAGTCATCACTGAGAACTATGCTTTACACAGCTTTGCGTGCATGCACACACTCTGCAATGTGGGAGAGACAGACACCGATCACCATCGAGATTGTCCTTACTTGCAGACGCACAAGTATCCTGCATGTTCCGATTCTGACTGGCACCTGGAGCGGCTCTACATGCCAGTCATCCCAATGTACTCAGGGATGTAAACACCTTATAATTAGAAAACGTGAAGGCGTCAAGGACGTTAGACAAATTTAAAACACATCCAAAGATTAATTTTTAAAGGCATTGAAGAAATAATTCATTGTGAATTTCAATAAGAGGATGTACCTGCTCCTTCACGGAAGCTAGAATAGTGGTGGCTGTGGTCTCGGGTTCCATGCCTGGGCCAGTGGAGGCAGCTTCCTGGTGGGTCTGTGGTTGCCCCTCCTCCACCAATGAGGCCTGTTCAGGAGCTGGCATTCCTCCTGCAATCAAGCAGGCAAAAGGTTAACACTCTCTTTCGGGCTCCCTTGAAGGAACAGGCAGGGGCTGAGGATTTGTAGACAGTTCCCAGCAACTGCAGTAAACTACTCCACACAATGATCAAAAGCTTGTTAAAGTGCTAAGTTTTCTAAGCAGGTAACAAATTAAGTAAATATGATTAGTGTATCAGGAAACTAAATAATAAACACCCTAGATTGCTACAACGGTCAGTTTTCAAAGAAGTACGCACACAAAAAGACAACTACAAACATTAATTGATGGAAGAAGCAATGATGCTTTACCAGATACAGAAGAGGCTTATGCAATAGGAAAAAAAAAGTTTAAAACTCAAGGAAAGTTTAAAAATAAAAAAAAGACTGCTTATTTAAAAGAAATACAATGCATCCATAACTAGCAACAAGGACACCCTTGGAGTCTTCTAGCCAGCTTGGTTTCTTTAGAGGAATCTGATTATCCAAAGGCAACAACGGCTAGGAAACAATGGTGTTGAAAGAAAAACCTACTTTTCAGGCCCACAGGAGAATAAGTTCTTGGCAGGAGACGGAGTGCCTCTCCTAAGACAATACATACTGAGAGCAGTGTATTTACTAGGAGACTTACTGACCTGATATGGACTTTCTACAATTTTGAAAAATAGTGGGAAAAGATGCTCATATAACATATTATAAAAATTTTAATAACGTTTATATGTCTGTCTTCTTGAGAGCATAGTCTGTATTACACCACAAAACTAGCCTAGGGCCTGGTATTACATATAATAGATGCTCAATTAATGTTGCTAAATAAATGAATATATGAATGAAGTACGACATCTTTTCATTGTCTCATCCCAGGCATTAGGCAAATCTCACCAAGTCCAGGATGCCCTGGAGAACGTATCTGTTTAGATGTGTTACTCTGTGTATTCATACAGGGACATATTAGACTGTCAATATTTTTTTCAACATTCTTCATAGTTTTCTCCTAAAAATTACTCTACAATTGTATTTCAATTTCTTATCAATTAATTTCCACAGCGTTCAATTCTATAGTTTGATCTGGGTTTTTTTATCCCCATTAACTCAAACTTCATTATCAGCCTGATGTTTATTTCCAAAATCATAACCTGTAAGTAAAAGGGGAGATGTACATATCCTCTGAGCTCCCGTCTTATTCCCTACTCTCCTGACTTTCATGTTAGTGGAGAGGGTCTAGGGTCCAGGTTTCTGCTGGTGGTTGTTTTATTCTTACCGTGTCAATAGGCATAAATACACGGTGGATCTGGTTAGTTTATTTGTGCATTTCCCCCTTGATGCCAGCCTCACGGGGAGTTCTCATGCCTACTCTAGCAGGGAAATTCTCTACCTCCCACTTTCAAGGTGCATAAGGCCCAGGTGAACCCTGATCTGCCAGGAGGAGACTCTAATCAAGTGCCAATAGCAGGGAGATCTTCAGTCTTGAAAGAAGTGGATCTATGATCAAAATCTAAGTGCCCTGGGACATCTTTCCTCCTTGCTGAGCCCCACTTTCCTCATTGATAAAAATGGTTTACTAATTCTTTATATAACACAATAGAATAATTTCATGGAAATCTTTATTTCTTAGTATATTTGATATGCTTATTGAGATGTAAAACACTTAAAATATTATCAACTGGCTAAAATTTCATCTTTCTGTGTTGATCAAGTGCTCATTAAAGATATAAGGTGTATAAAAAAAGCCACACATAAATATCCTAGAATAGCATTTAAGGCAAGTAAAGATAAGAAAGTATTCTATGCCATTGAAAAATTACACACCTTAAAATAAGCAGATGGTCACGAAGAACAAAAATGTTACTATGCAACAGTGAAACAAATAATGCCAAGAACCAAAAATTCTAAATGTCAAGAGTATAATATCATGAAACAACCAATATGTGAGAAGAAAAAGAGAAGCAAAAATTCAGGGAACAAAGAGAATTTGAGAAAAGGAGAAACAGAGATGCCACTGGGGAAGTAATTATTTATTAATACAGAAGGAGCCTTATTGTTAAAAGATACAGCATAACATTGTTGTAATTATATTACATCACTGTGAGCTGATCATACTAAATTTCATGATATTTATTTTGATGATCCTGACTACCTAGGGCCAACGAAATCAAATGAGCATTTTCTGAGTACTGCTCTGCCTGTGTGTGACGCAGGGTGATAAGGAGATATAAGCACAATAGGGTCACTGACCGCTAGTGGCCCGTCATCTATGCAGCAAAATATGAATCAGAACAAGGCAAAGCACAGCAAGATGTAAATGATGAAGTAATGACACTGAAGTGAAAAGGGAGAGGCTCAGAGGGCTTTCAAATTTGGAAAGGAAACTGCTGCAATGCTAAGAAATTCCACAGGATAGAAATTTTCATAGGCAGAATGATGTTTTATTCTCTGATTCTTCAAAGACCAGGACACATCACAGGTGATCATGAACACTCAGGGGATGAAGAATGAAGACCACAGTACCTGCGCATTACTGAGGGTGAGACACTCCCTACCCCTCATTTCTGGAACAGTCTCAAAATGCCATAAACGATATGGGGCAGGGGAGGGATGCCGCAATTCTGACGAGTTATAAACCTATTAAGGGTTTCTGTCCATTTTCTTACAGTTCTTATAACTGTAGATCTTTTAATGAGTTGGAAGGAATAAAGCTAAGACTAGGGTCACAGAAAAATATTATGACTTCTTCCCATTAGCAAGGAAAAAAGCAATAAGTACTTATACAGCAAAGAGACCATGAGAAATTAGACCTCATGCTTCATTCAATTAGACCTTGACTTGCCTGATTTGAGGGATCACATTCTGGAGACTTGAGGAAAATTTACAAATAAGCTGCTGAACCATTTCTGAGGGCTCTCCAGAGGATCTCAGAGAATGATGTGCTAGGAAACTGGAAGGAGGAAAATGCCATGGCTGTTTTTGGAAAAAGAGAAGGTAGACTTCACATTACAAACTATAGAGCTAGACACAGATCTTGGGTGAGATTCTCAAAAGGATTTTATCCAAGAGGTGATTTGTGAGAACCAAAAAGGGGCATACCAAAGAAAAGTTGTGTTAAGCTGGTCTAATCCTGTCTGTGGCAGTGTAACCATGGAAATGCAATGTGTCCAAACTCCAGTGAGGCATGTATAATATTAGAAGTCCCTCATGATATTTCAATTAACGTAGAAATGGGGCTGGAATCAGGGCAACTTCTGACTCCAACAACCTGTAAATAGCTGAAAAAAATATATCAATCTATAGAGGTTTCTAATGTAATGCCAGAGTTCTGACCGTGACCCAATTCTACCAAAAACTTTAGCCATGATATTAATAATAATATACATGGCATCCTCATGCTTTTCAAGGACTAAGAAGAATACTGAATTTACCAGATGATAAAATTAAAATACAAAATACATATTGTTATGCTGCAGTAATGAGCTACCTCTAATGGGATAAAAACAACAGGGATAAATGCAGGGTTAGCTGTATTTAGGTTAGCTTAGCAGCATTCAAGCTCAAGAGTGAACAGAGTGAACCAAGAGTGAAGCAAGTCTGCCCAAAAGCGAAGGTGATCCTATCCTGTGTTGATATAAGTCATTAGGATGATAGGAAGGGGGACAAGTGAGTGTACAATTTTCCTTCAGGCTCCTTGGGACTCACCCACTTCCAGTTATGGGTGGCACATTAACAGCAATGGACACAGTGTATCCATTCAAGACAGTATGTATAGAGAATTAAGGGGATCCAGTCATTACTTGCAGGCAAAGGAACAAGAACTAAATGAATGACAACAGCTCCTATTCTTAGGAGCTCAAAGCTCAGTGGGAGACATAGGAGGGACAGTCAATGGCACCAAGAGAAAGTCTGAGCTAAGGAAGAGAAAGCCTATGCAGATGCCTATAAACCTCTGAGGGAGGGCCACAGACAAGTAAGGGCAGACTTTTTAAGTTACAGTCCCAAGAGCTAGACAAAAAACTAATGGTTTTGAAACAAATGCATATTATCTTATATTGCTACTCTCTTTATACTTTGAATCAAATGAAAGATTGGAGCAACAAGGAAGCTCTTTCCTTTTGGAGCTAACAGTCAAAACTAATTGCCTCTGAAGCTGGTACATTCACATCGTGAGAAGTCTTTGACCAGAGTCTGCACGATTATGCAGCAGGGATGGTGTAGAGGGGATGCTGCACTGGGTGTGTGTTAGACAGAGGAAACTCTAAATCTTAAGGCTGACACTAAAACAACTGCTGCGTTTTGAAATGATGTGAACGTTCCTTTTCAGAATGTTGTCCACTATATCACACGGTCTCTGTAACAGGAACCTGAAAGCCAGGAAGCTGTGCTTTCCCTAAGGGAATGGTAGACACTGAAATCGTAGCACTGGCTGTTTCTGTCTGTTTGGCTGTACAAAGCTCAGAGATGAATTTGTCACCAACTCTTACATGTGTGGGTATACATATCTGTGTTCTTATTTTACACTATCCTTTACTTAATAAACTTATTTGTCCAGATTTTGATTTTAATCTATTGTTAGACTGCATTCTTTTGAGCCTTCTAAAACACTTTTTGGAGGAAAGCTAACTATGAAAAGTTGTGTGTTGGCCGGTTGTGGTGGCTCATACCTGTAATCCAAGCACTCTGGGAGGCCAAGGCAGGAGGATTGCTTGAGATCAGGAGTTTGAGACCAGCCTGAGCAAGAGTGAGATCCCATCTCTACTAAAAACAGAAAAAATTAACTGGGCATGGTGGCGCGAGCCTATAGTCCTAGCTACTTGGGAGGCTGAGGCAAGAAGATGGTGTGAGCCCTGGAGTTTGAGGTTGTTGTGAGCTAGGCTGATGCCATAAGCACTCTAGCCTGGGCAACAGGGTGAGACTCTGTTTCAAAAAAAAAAGAAAACACTTGTGTGTTTTCATTAAAATCTTTACTGAAGACAATGAAGCTCTTATATGAAACTCTTAGTATAGTATTGTGTGTGTATCTTAATCTTATGTTGAACTATCATTAACAGGCAATTTTTCTGCTCAAGGCCACAAGCCACATATACTCTGACTACCAAAGGGCTTTCTTTGCAGGTCAGCAGATGTACTGATAATACATAGGCACACCTATGACTCAATGCACATAATCTGTTTTACTACAGATGATACTAGTCCACAAAATCACCTCCGTGCTAAGTCTTCCTGAGATGGCAGATCAACTAAATACTGGGGTTTCCTCTACTTATTCTCTTCTACTCTCCTTACTGATAATTTCTGGTCAAAGTATACTAAGTACAATTTATTTCATCTTATTCAGTAAAATAAGTTGGACTCTGCTTATTTTTCCCTTCCTTTAAGTTAGTAGTCTGGAGTATAACATAGATTTTGTGACTTCATTTTGAACACTCAGGAAAAAATGTTGATGATGACCACAATTTCAAAACTGATAAAATAATGAGGCCTAAGAACAAATGAAGAAAAAAATAAACGTTTAAAAAAACTGTGAATATTTAAATTTGATTCAAAGTATAAAGATACTAATGTAGGATAAAAGTGTTTACCAAATAAGCATTAGATAAACAAAATATTTTAACAATAATAAATAGAAAAATTACCAACAGTATGTAGCAAAGATTAAGTTTCTCTTTGCTTTACTTATAACGAAACTGAAACAGATAGTACAGAAGTAAAGAATGAAGAATGAAGTGCTGGAAAATTAAGAATATGCCTAAAAAGTTAAACATCTTCAGGACCATATGGAATCTAGTCTAGAATTCTAAAAGGAGTATTAGATAAACTTTTCACAGTTATATTTTTAAAATTGCCTGGAAATAGAAGCATTATCGAAAGCTGCAACTTTTTAAGAGGATTAGAGGGAGGCAGTTACATACTAACCTTATAATCAGGCAGTTCATAAAAAAATTCAAATTTCTTGGCAAGAGTTTGTTTAGAAGGGAGCTATGTGCCAAACAACGTAGTAATTCTAGAGAATAATCTATGCATAGTAGTAAAGTGTTTTGACTTATGAATTTATTTTTACATTCAAAAGATAAGCTGATATAAAAATAAGTAAAGGGTGTGAACAGGCCCTTAAAAAAGGAGGAAATCTAAATGGTCAATAATGAGGCACTCAACTTTATTAGTAATTAGAAAAATGCAAATTAACATTTGCAATGAGATATCAATACACGTCAGAATGGCAGCACACGTAAACGGGAACCACCCCTTTGGAATACATTTTGGCATTATCTAGTTGAACTGCTAACATATACATCCTGTAGCCCCATAATTCCTTTCCTGACTAAGTAGAGACACTCGTACCTGGGCACTTGGAAAGTTATATAAATATGTTCACGGAAGCACTCTTTGTGAAGAATAAACTGCCAACAACCCAAGTGACCATTAACAGGAGAATGGATAAATATATTGTGATATATTCATGCAATGTATTTCGCCTATAGCAATAAAGGAATGAACCACAGCTCTATAAAACAAGGATGACTCTCTAAACCATAACACCAAATAAAAGCAAGAAGTTGCAAAAGAATACAAACAATGGAATTCCATTTATGTAAATTTTAGCAAAGAAGCAAAATAAAGCTATGTTTATTAGGGATGCACACATAGGTAATAAGGAAACCACCAGCACCAAGGTCACAAGAGTGGCTACCTCCATGGCGAGTGAGGATTCTGTGATCTCAGAGGGGTACATGAAGGGCTTCTGTGGCGCTGGCCTCCGTGGGCAGTAGTCACATGGAGCTGCTTGTTTTTTCATTCTTTTAACTGTATATATATCTTACGTACTCTTTCATAACTTTTTTTCACGAAAATGGAACAAGATTAATAAAGTAGAATAAACTTATTAGATGTGATTTATAAATAAGTTAAAATATAAGTTTATAAATAGAATACAGTCGTATTTAGTAACTTAAATACTAAAGACTACCCATTTTTAAGAGAATTAAACTACCTCTGGTTTTAAAACTACACTAAATTAAATTTTACAATGCATAAATGCCTAGAAGAAATTTACTTCAACTATAAGGAGCCTATCATGCCCTCGACCCTGTATACCATTCAATAATAATTTCTGAAAATAAAACAGTTGATATACATAAACAACATCAGGGTCAACACTGCTAACACTCCGCAAAGCTGCTCACGTTGTGTCCTACATGAATGGTGTTCCCTGGTGTCATGTAGTATTGACTTTCCGGTAACAACAGGAAAGCACTGTAAAACTGTTAATAAAAACTAGAAATTCTATCTTGATAAACATGAACTGCACTTGGGTATTTTCAACCTTTCTCCAAAAAATATTATGGAAAATACAGAAGAGGGGAAAAATCCTTTTGGAAAGTACTACAGGTTCTTTTTTTTTTTTTGAGGATTGGTATCCTTTATAGCACATAGATGCTACAATGAAGGAAAAGGAGAAGAAATGGAAATCATGATAAATGCAGAGTTGTACCTGACCGTCAAAGGGAGTACAAAGGTAGGACGGAGGTAATCAACAGAGAATTTAATTAAAACTCTGAGGTGGGAAGACTGGATCAAGAGGCAAGAAGAACACAAATTTCCACTTTTCTCCAACTCACCATTCCATGAAATAATAGAAAAGGCATTTTCTCTTTTCTAAGATAAGAAACTTATTCAGTCTTGAAATTTTAAAAATGCCATCATGTGTGCCAAAATGTCAGAAAGATAACTGCTACAGACCTGTGGTAAATTAACCAGAGGAAATCGTAACACAGAGAGGCAAAGGCTGACTCTGGAGGCTGGAGCATTTGGTCGGGGAGAGCTGCAGGCTCAGAGCCCAGTAGATACCAGACTCTAGGCTCTCAGGCCTGGGGCTGTGATCAAGCCGATAGGGGGAGAGAGACAGTGCAGCAAAACCCTCAGCCCCTACCCTGCAAGTGCCCAAGCACTTTGCCACAGGCAAAGAAAGAGCGGGACTGGAGACTCAGATACGGCAGGTCTCGGCCAGCCACCGATGCCCAGGAGGGACATCCTAAGACTCCGTAAACAGAAGAAAGTAAAGTGGAACAAGTAAATCTAATATCCTTAGTGTTTAAATTGAAAACTGTACGTGATAAAGAAAAGCAGCCAGAGACTTTGAAGAAAATGTTACAGGATGAAAAAAAATCTCAACTGATGAGATGAAGAACGAAATGAATTACCTGAAAAAGAGCATTTCATAAGAGTTATCTAAATAATTCTCTCAGAGACCAAAGAAAGAGATAAAGAGATGAGAAAGGTAAAAGAACAATTCGGGGACTAGAGATTAGTTACGGGGTGACATTTATTTACTCTGAGAACTTGGAAAAGAGGCTAAAGAAGAAATACTACAAGAAGTAAGAAATGAAAACTCCCCATAGCTGAAAACAAGTAACTTAAAATAGGGCAATTAAGTAAATAAAATGCATGAAACAAATAAACTACTTCTAGACTTATTGAAATTTCTAGGTTCCAAGGATAAAGAAAGACTATAAATGTTACTACAGAAAAAAAAAAAAAAGGAACAAAAATCAGTTTGGCATTAGACCTCTTCTCAATTATAACAGATTTGAGCAATAGCTTCCAATTACTGACTAAAAATTACAATGCAAATACGAAGGCAAAATAAAGGCATTTTAGGACATACAAGGACTCAGGGACTTTGTCTCCACAATCTTTAAAGAAAGTTTGTAACTGAAATCACCCAGTCATAATGCTGAATAAAAGGAAGTTCTACAGCCTAATAACAAATAAGATAGAGGAAGGGTTAGGATACAATGAACAGTATCAGCAAACAATTGAGGAAAATTGAGGATTAAATTCCACAAAGTGTCAACATGAGAGGAGTGAGGTGTTGATGAAAGTAAAATGGTAATAATGCTCTTATTTAACTTAGGGGGAAGACATAGACAGTAACTCTAGGCTACTGTGACTTTGCTCCTTCTCTCAGGGGAGGCAGCCCCACCCCTTGAATCTGGGACTGGCCATGTGACTTGCTTTGATCACAAAAATGTGGCAGATGTGATCTTGCACAACATCTAAGGCTAAATCTCAAGAGGACTGGCAGCTGCTTCTTTTGAAACCCTGATATCACTAAGCTGTGAAGGAGCTCAGGATTAAAAGATACCATAGAGACAGAGAAGCCCAGCAATGATAGTCATTCCAGCCAAGATCTCCGAAACGTAAGACAGGCCATCTTAGTCTAGACATGACCAAGTCACCAGCTGACTGCAGCCCCCGAGTGAGCCCAAGCAAGACCAGCAGAAGAACCTCCTTGCCACGTTAGAATAGTGAGAGATAAAAAGTAGTTGTTTGGACCACTGAGATTTAGGATGGCTTACTACACACTGAGTAAGTAATACGACATGATACAACCATCGAGACAGAAGAGGGGGATAAAGAGAGAAACTTTTTTACTTACATTATCATAAAATTAGAAAATTAAATTTTATGTGCTGAATTATCTCATAATAGTATCATTTATTTAATGCATTATTGATCTACTTATGTATCAGCCACACTATAAACTAGGTGTTATTTAGAATATAAAGAGGAATAAGACCCTGATCTGTAATCCAACGTACAACTTGCCTAAAAGGCAAGACAAGACAAATTAACCAACTACAATAAAATGCAGCTTGAGATAAATGAGTAACTAAGTGCTGAAATACAGAAGGCAGGGGTTCAAAGAAGGGGTTCAACAGCATGCACAGAAGAGGATACTATTCCAGGTAAGTAGAAGAACCCAGGTGGAAACAAAGCCCACCTATAAGGTATTAATTAATGTTATTAAGCTCTTTTATTTCAAAATTTGCTTTAGGTTCAATAGATTTCTAAAAACCTCCCTACGCTGTTATTTTATAACATCTGTAATTAGAGTATGGTAAGCCATATCAAACCTCAATCTGTTTCAATAAAACATTTGTTTTCATCATTATTTTTTCATATCAAATGCTAGTGTTAACGAAGATTAAAGACTAATGAAATCACTAGCACAGCACATATGGGGATTTAAAAATATGGTAATTTATATGTGAATTACTAGAGGCAATAAAAAACAAAGTAAAATTGTTTAATTAAAGATTTGGGAATTTAATAATATTTATAAGGTTATTAATAAATAAGAAAAGTATATAATCTAGTGATATCTTGCTATCTTATGTAGTGGCTGTCTTTTTAGCTCATGGCATTGGTTTTTCTTTCTACATATATGTGTCTTGGGATTTACACAAAGCTGTCTGACCAATCATAACTTAGAAGTTCTGCATTACACTTCTATTTAAATTATAAATTAATTCATTTGTAATTTTAAAGATTCAATTTAAAATTTAAAACTCTCTGAGTGTGCTCCATGGACCACGTCTAGTATGTCAAAATGAGGTTCCTATGGTTAGTAAGTCTGGGGGATGCTACAGAGCATGTTTCTTAATGAAAATCCCTAAGAGGCTCATTACTTTAAGTGTGATCTGCGTACTGGATGCACTGGTTCCACTTTGGAACTTGTAAGAAATGCAAAATTTCAGGCCCACCCAGACCTACTAAATTAGACTCTCCATGTGAATAAGATCCCAGGTGTTTTGTGTATAGAATTCAACTTTGAGAAGCACTGGTGTAGAACATTATAAGGACTCCGAGAAATCATCAAGTAAATGAAGCTGTTTAATCTCCTCTAATCCAACATTTTAACACTTACTTGACCATCAACTCCCCACTTTCTTGAGGATCATCTATTAACATTCTGAGGAATATACTTAGGGAAATCCTGCAATATAATAATCATTGTCATTAATGAGCAAATGAGGCTGGGAAAGAGGTATTGTGCCATTCTTCACAATTAAAATTTTGGCTCTCCCCAGCTTTTCCAATGATGGCAGTCTATTAAAAGTAAAACATTAATTAAGTACTTTTAAGAAAATGGTACAGAAAATTAAAGCTCTTTTCAATAAAGATTTCCGTCAACAAAATTAAGCATGACATTGTAGTTGGACTGTAAGTTGGGTACTAATTTCTTGAAAACTTAGTTTGAAAGTGAAGGAATAAATGATTTTCAAGAAAAAGAACCCAGCCTGCTCCAGGCCAGGTGCGAATTTTAATTATTTTTTTCATACTTGTCTCATGAACATTCACGTAGAAACAGACTAGGTATACTATACTCCTTGGTACTTCGGGTGAGCAGAACAATTCCTCATTTGGGATAAATAACAATTTGCCTAAAACATGTCCAATTTAGGACAGATGTTAACCTATAAGGTGCTTTACTGAAAGCACAGGTAAAAAAGCAAAGTTGCCAGATTTGAATTACAGTATCAAAAACATTGACTTTACACATGTTTAAAGTTTCTTTTAACAATGCTGATTTAAGCAATGATGTATTTAACGATTTGCAATTTTTAAGTGGCTCTTTACAGTAAAAGAAAAGACCCTTGATTTAAAAAGGCATTAAAAAAAATAAAGGACTATGTATTTCTCCATTGTGATAATATACTTTCTTTTTGTCCTGTCTTTAGCAAGTTAAAGTCAGAGGAATGATGGTTATCTCTCAGCCTCTTTCATTCCATTTAGATTCTGTGTGCTTAATACCACATTTTGTTTTAAAAAAGCCAAACATATTTTCACACTCAACATCTCCAAACAGCTTTTTGAAGAAAGTACAAGAAAAAACAACGACCATTACAGAGTTTCTAGAATTTTGCTGATCACAGATGCAGCATGCAATGAACTGGATTGTAACTTCTTTACTTTTCTGTAAACCCCAAGCACACATTCTGGGTTTAGCGAGGGCAGGGACTATTTTTACCTGGATCACCATGGTATTCTTAACACTTAGACAGTGTCTGAAACACAGATGTTCAATACATGTTTGCTCAATGGGAGCACGAAACAAACTGAAGGAAAGAATGACAACATATCTGTTTTCACTGAAAGAACATTTATACACCAGACGGTGTTAGGTTTTATGACCATTGAGATGCTGAAGGAGCTCACAGTCTAGCAGGAAAGGAAGGAGTAAACATAGCCTGGTGAGTGCAACAGTGAGGCTGCATGAAACACTCCGCCACAGAAGTGAGAAGAGAGATCAGCTTTGCTTGGGAGGAGGGTCATCAGGGGAGAGGCGAGTCACCGCAGAGGTACAAACGTCACAGCGTGTAGTGTTGAGAGATGCCAACACTCTAAACCTGGGGGGAGGGGGAGAAAAAGAGGAAGAAAACTCTGGAGATGAGAAGATGAAGGGACGACGAGGGCAAGGGAAGAGATGGCCTTTAAAACTGCCTAAGATGTTGTGAAAGTTGAGGCAAAGAGTTTAGCCGAATCGTGTGCCACTGCCGCCGTGTATGTGGTAACGTGACCTGGGATCAGAGAACATGGATGAGGCGGAGGCAGCAGACAGACAAAGTTAGATGGTGTCAACTTAGCAGAGTACTGGGAAATGTCTGGAAGGCTTGGTGAGGAACTAGGAAGCAACTGTGAGGAAAAGACGACTTTAAGAAGACTTCAAGAAGAACAAATCTCCAACTTCTACCCTTTATGTGCCAAGTCCCTGAGGGATCCAATGATGAATGTAATCCCAGAAAACCTTGTCTTTCATTGCCCAAATGAACCATTTAAGGAAACTACAAAGATGTACTCAGGTGTTACTGCCATCTCTGCTTCAGTATTCTCATGGAGAACATGCAGATGCAACAGGGAGCTGCTCCTTAAAGCCTGGAGAGAAAGAAGTCAAGCCTTCCCCAAGAAAAGAAAATCAAAAAACCGGTAAGATTTGATACGCATGGAAATAAACTAAGAATTAGTAAATGTATCCCTCTCAAGAACTCTATAATCTACAAAAGCTATAATCGAGGAACAGACTGTAACAGAATATGATTATGACTCAGAATACTTGCTTGTTAGAATTGGAGAAGGGGGCAGTTAGTCTGAAGCACAGAATGGGAAAACCTAGATTCCTGTCCTGCCCAGGGAAGTTAAATAAAAAGGAGAGATTACAAGAAAGACCTTTGCTCTCAGTGACAGAGATGGTCCTGAGATGAAATCTCTCTTCCAACTAACTACCTCTTCACCTTTGACAGGATTCTAAGTTCACCGCAGCAATAGTTACCCTGTTCCTGGAAGGCAGAAGCCTATTTGGCAAATAGGAATATTTTGGTAATTACGAATTAATAAATTAGCATTCAGGTGTATTAGAACTACATAACTGACAACAGGCTGAGGACTGCAGTGACTTTAAAGCTCTGTGATGTGATTTTGGGGGAGGTCTTGTCACTACCACTAGTTGTTTACCCCAGAAAATAATCTATCTGAGTAGTCGCCCATTCCAATTCAGAAATTTAAGAAAGGGCCATGATCCATCCTAGGCAAAACTATTCTGTGACAAAGTTTTTCTTCCATAGCTATACTCTTGTCTCCCAAAAGAGCATCCCCTTTTCTAAAATGCCAGCTGTTTGGCATATAAATGAAAGGTTGGTCACCATGAATAACATGTGGCTATTAGTCACTTTAGTACATGAGGAAAACAGCTACATGCTTATTCAAAAATGTGTAAGTATACAGCTGATGGAGTAAGTGCTCCATGCCAAATGGCACACCACAGCTTGACAGTCAGAATCTGTTCTAATTGATAAAGAATGTTTTACATGCCAACCATTCTACAAATGTCTACCACTGCTGTGCCAGTACACTGTACTACCACCATGAGCATGTTAAACTCTATTCTTTCAATATTCACTGGTTTAAATCACCTTTTGCAGAACAATGCCTTAATTCTGGGGTATCATCTATGTCTAATCTGTTTAAAAAATTTGCTTTCACAAAACAGTGCATTAAGTTTGATTTAAAGTGTAATTTCAAAACCAAGAACCAAGATAACATGGTTTAGTACTCCACATGACATTCAGAAATCATCTAGGCAATTATTTCTATTTTGTACATTTTAAAATAAAGCCTGTTATTGAAATAATAGTGTTTCCTGTGTTTCTAGTCTGTTCCCCCCAGAAGCATAGAAGTATACAAATGCATACAAAATAATACAGGGTTATATTCAAATTTGCACTACGCAACCAGAAAAACTTCTCTCTAGACAAGGTATATCATAACATTTTAAAAAATTGAGTTATAATTAATATCATACCATGTTTACTGGCTTTAAGATCACCCATTTTTATGACTAAATATGGTTTACTCAGGACTTTTTCCTTAAACACCCAATGGGACTGATTCAGAGTACAGCAGTATAGTCAGTGACAGCATGTTTGCATGTGCTCCTACCTCACGTGTAAGGTGTCAGAGGAAAGGTAAATAGTGTTTTCTGTATGAAAGCTTGTACAAAAATAAACTTGCAAAACAAAATGTTTCATTTGGAAAATATCCTTCTAACTGGTTGGTTAGGATGTGTGTGCATGTCTCTGTCCCTGATAAGTGCAATTTATCACTGCTTTCAAGAAGAAAATTCAGTCAGGTGACATAGTCAACTGAACAAATGTAACTCATCAGATAAAGAGATTAAATTTTTCAAAGTTAAAGCAAAATGTCCAATTTAGTCATTTCTTCCAATGGGCAGAACATTTGTTTTGTTTGTTTTTAAGTACTGGTAAATTATAGCATGCAAATAAAATTGTGTATCTTAAATTAACTAAAAAGCACACTTTCGACCAACATAATGCAATATTATACAGAAAATAAAGAGCGTCTCCTTAAAGGATTGGGAAAAGGCTCTGTGTTGACTCGTGACAGGTCTCGGAGGACACTAACACTCTTGCTGGCAGCAGTTGCCTTTCAACACAGCCCTCCCTCCGGATCTCTTCTCATGCCTTCAATCAGCTGCTTGAGGCGGGGTAAGTGGACCCAGCTCCCCCCAGCCCCTCCGTCCCAGAACTCCAGCCCTGCTCTTCCTGTCATTTCAAAGTCCACAATCAAGTATAAAACAAAGTTTGCTGCCACGCATCTCACCAAACCATTTCTTCCTTTGACACTCACATACTTGGCAAGTGTCTCATACTTAAGAAGGCATTCCTCAATGTGTTCTGGAATTCCTCTTTTTTTGAGTGACTCACCCCTCTAAACCCAACCAATCTACTATGCTCATTTTCACTCACTTGCATTTGCTCGTTAAAATACTCCCGCATCTATTTAGATTTAAGTTTAACGAGAAAAGGTTCCCTGTCTTCTGTGCCTATAGTTTCTATGCTAGACAGCTATGGTGTCTAGCACATGTGCTGAGGCATTTAATAAAATGCCTGCTGACAAAACAGGTTTTACTATTCAAGGAGCTGAAAACAGAAACTGGCACTATACTGCTGTACTTACGGAAAAATGTTTAATATATTAGATCAGTCATATTCAGACACAAAGAACCACTGAACAACCTGCTTCCTTAAAGAAGTCTTTTGTTCATTAGTTGGCACTAAAAATGTCAGAAGGAATCAGATTTCATTTTCTATCTTCCTAGTTGAGTAACTTGTTTCTTTTTAGGTGAGGGTTTTGAGTTTCTTAAAGGAAGAATTTAGGAAAATAACCACAAGTCAAGGAAACTACATTCCATTAGTGGGAGATAACACAACCTATGTCACAGTGTGGTTATACTAGTATTTCTAAATGCTCAACTACGGACCTAGTGTATAACTAAAGCATACTTTTAATGTGACCCTATTAAATCAGAGCTATAGTTCTAGCAATAGTCTAGAAAGCTATTAAAGTCTTGATCATCTCAGTATTGAAACATCACCTGTTCAGATCAAATGAGCAAAAACACACAAAATTATTTCATATATTAGAGACATATTTTTTATTATTGATTCCAATAAAAATATACAGATATCTGTCCTCTGATTTAATAAGAGGTTAATAGCAGCATTTGGTGATTCTAAAACTATATGGCAAAATCCCTCAAAGACTGAACTATGTTTACATCTCTTAAAATTGTTACCTTTTTTTGCTTAACACTTCATTTATTCAGATTACAAAGATAACTTCAGTCTAACAATTTGAATTGATTACAAATTCATAATCTATCATCTGTCAGAATCTAAATTAACGTGACATATTAAAGTGTCAAAAAACAAGTATTTTGAGTTTAAAATACTCTGAAGTTCAATAAATGCATTTTTGTGTCATTTAAATTTGGGGGGTGTGGGGGCGAGAACTCGCTTTTTATTAATCTGAAGACCATAAACTATAATTTGAAACTCACTGATAGGTAGATATTTCTGTAGGTACTGAAGAAAATCTCCCTAATGCCCTCCAAAGGTGGAACATTCACCAATAAAGTATGGCATTACAGAGTATAAATAAATAATGATTAATAAATATTTAGAACCCTGGCAGCACAAAGAAGAGAACATGTTAGACAACTTTCCAGAGCCACCCCAGAATCTTTCTACACTTCAGGTAATGGCACAAACATAAAATTTTGATGCCCAATCAGCCTACTAAGATTATAAAGGCTGTGTCAAAAATACCATCTGTCCACACGGAACTACATATACTCACACTCCTAAGAATTACAGCAACATATATAATTTTGAACATCCACGGTACCATGATAAATAAGATATTTAATTTAATGTTTGGTAAAAATGGAGCAAGCTGGCACTTCGCTGGGGAGGAAAAACTGAAAAGACAATCTGCTCATTTTACAGTACAACAATTCTCTCCTCTTTCTGAGTAACTACTACCACTCTGAGAGCAGCTGGATCTTTCAGTATCAATTTTCTACCTATATATCAATTATAAACTATTACAAAACCCATGATAGAATTGTCCATGTGAATTAGAAATTGCCTAGGACATGCAGTGGTTTCTATTTCCAAGGTTTTGTATGGAATGTCTAAGGAATGAAATGCTTCTGGGAAAGTATTAATAGAAAGCCAGCAGCCACCCCTGTGGCAAAGCCACAATAAGCAGAGGCAAAGGAAGTCCACTACTGGGGATGGACCCAGAAATTTTTCAGTCATGGGCAGAAGCTCACCATGGAGAACAATAGGTTCACATTACTCTGCATTCAACCAGCAACAAAGATTGAGAGAGCTTTTCCTATGTAGCAGTTCACACATTCAAGGAAGTTCTACAGACCCCAAGATCCCAAACGTGACTTTCTTACTAAACTGCTTAATACAATTTACTTCCTCTGCTCTTTTGATATCTGTGAAACAAAAGAAGCTTGAGAAAGACAGCACTGTTGACTTCAGTAATCTGATGGTTACCAAAGAACAGAAAAGTACTAAGCTAACCAAGAAGCCAGAAGTCCAAGACCTGCAATCCACTCCCCCAAGAAAGTAGAGTTTTTCAAATCAGGAAAGTTAAGCAAAGGATTGAGCTGGGAAAGTGCCAGATGAAACATATCAGAGGTAGCTGGGATAGTCTCATGTTGCCACAGCTGAGTGACAGTTTCATGGTACTCTGTTGATCTTCACCACGGTGATATCTAAACCAACTGGCTTTTAATTTACCTTCGACTAACAGCTGCCATGAGCAGCTACTGAAATTACATCACAAAGAAGTCACCCCATTAACAGCATCATCATCAAACCTTCACAGTGGTCAGTCACACAGAAACACAAAGGAAAACTCAGATCACTCTCTAGATTGGAATCCATGTATCTTGATTCAGTATGTGATAGCAATCATTTATTTATCAATGCATCTGCACCACTGCAAAATATACGGAGCAAGAGAAATGCACAGAATGTAAAAATGCCCAAATAATGGGCATGTCACCTTGCCTTTCAAAGCAAGGAAAAAAAAAAAAAAACCAGTCAGTGACTAGATGGACAGGCTTTACGCTGATGAGGGACTCACTCGACTATTTCCCATCCCTTCCTTCTGTAATTCCATACTGTTATTCGTGCGAAATAAAACTGGTAGCAGCAGCAACCACACAAGAACGTGTCCTCTAAAATGACTGCAACTATGAAGAATGACCATAAACTCAATATGGTACTTTGGAAAATACTCAGTGGTTCCTTCCTTATCCACTTTTGATATGTCTTCTCTAGTGAAAGTCAAATATTTTAACCGGCAGTTGGCTGCCCCACCTATCCTAAAAGTATACACGGTGAAATTACATCTACAGGAACTTCTTGGCAAAATCTCACATAAACACTCCCGTCGAGGGAATGGGTAAAAAAGTTCCATTCTAACATTCCACATTCCTTTCCTGTTCTCTTCAGAATTTTAGAATATCCCAATTCATAAAATTTTCCTAAAAGGTTAAAAATTAACAGACATAAGTAAAAATTTTGAAGAGATAATTAGGTTAACTCTTGATCAGATTTCAAGAGTAACACAGAATGGGCTTTAAACATAGTAGAAACTCTTATCACCAAGGAAGCCCTTGTACAAATACAAGATTTAGTCAAGGAGCACTCTGTTGGAAAGCCCCAAGGTCACTGACACATATCTAAACATTTTTGTGGCTAAATTATATGGTAGCAACATGCACTTAAGGACTAATAAAAACAACAGCTTCAAAGAACTTTAGAATTGGGAAGGACCTTGAAGATGATCTGGTTGAGTGGTTTTCCAAGTTCCTTATTTTCTTAACATCTTTTTCTAAATAACCTGGAAGAGGAATGTCAACACATAAAAATATAAAAGTGGGAGCTGTTCCTCCTGGGCCTTCTTCATCTCTTCAACCACACCCAGCGCTGAGGCTCCCCAAAGCTTGGAGAAGGCCATTTAACGTCAAGGACCATACTGTGGGACAGGTAACTGGACACTTGGAACCGGAGCCAGGACACCACTTGCTCACAGTCTGCTGGTTCTCAAGGCAGTGTTCTTTTCAATGGCAGTGTGCAACCAAAGCAATGCAATTCTGAAAGAAACCCAAGTCTGCTCTCATCTAATTCAAAAGTACCTTCCTCATATTACACAACCAACTTTTTCAAAAGTCACGTATCACAGTACAGTTTGGAGGAAAAAAAGTTCAGGCTTAATATTTTCCAAATGTTTAACTTCCTATTTCAAAACAGGACCTCCGGAGCTCCCAGCTGAGGGATGTGTATTTGAGAGGTCTTCCTCACCAGAGTCTCCCTGGTGGAGACGTGAGCCACAGACATTTGAGGACCCACCTCCACTACAGCTGGACTTCCAGCAGAACCCCCCCACCACCAACTGCCTCTGCACTTGCAGTTCCAGGCCCCGGCATGCCCTCTCCACAGCTCCTTGTCCCTTAGCTCATTCTGCTTGAGTCACCTCGCCTGAGAGGCCTTCCTTGACCTTGACCACTCCCCCCCCCACCGACCCCAAAGCCCTCCCTCACTTGCCTTGCTTTCTTTTTCATCTTAATGTTTATCACCACCACCTAACATGTCTGTCTCACCTTGAATATAAGCTACATGAATACAGAAGAGACTTTATTCACCAGTTTATCAAAAGCAACAGCTGTCAGCAGGCAGCACAGTGCAGGAAGAAAAGCCTGGGCTTCAGTGAAGCCCTGGCCATTTGATTAGGGCTCAATCTCCTGATTCCCTCTAAGCCCCGGGAATTCCTAAAGGGTTGTCTTTACCTTTAGCGGGTGGGATCTTAATGCTTTGAGGATCACTTCTAGACTACCTCCTAAAAATCTGGTTCTGGAGCCCTGAGCTCAGTTTTGATTTTCATGTCTCCTAGCCATCAACAGGTTGTCCTCCCAACAGGTTTTCCTCCCAGATGGTAAAACTCAGCACGTCCATAGCTGAATTCACGGTGTTCCTATACTTGTATGGTTTTCAGAGTACCTTTCCTATCAGTGTCCTGAGCTACTCAAAATAGTTATCTAATTCACTCTTGTAATATCCTCATGAAGTAAGGAGGAGCAGCACAGAACTATTTTATAAGCTAGAGTCCATGAAATCATGCTGGTCAGAGCCAGAACAGGAAGGGCGCTTTTTCTTAATTTCCACCTGAAAACACTATTAGGCTCTTTTGTCCATTTTCTCCTGTGGAAGAAGCATCTTTGTGAAGACTTGATACAGACAGGTAGTTTGACAATCTACAGCAACTGTTATCTGTTATAATCAACAGGACAGCCATCAAAGCAAAGATAAAACATCATTGAAACTGTGCTGAAATACCTGGGAAATGAAGCATTACAGAGATATTCAATGTATTCAATATTTTCAGAACTCATAATAAACTTTGCTAGAATACAATAACAAAGAATTGGAAATTCCTGTGAATTTGTAAGGACAAAAAAATAATATCTAATTTGCTATACACTTATGTTCCAGATTAGGTAACAAAGTTTTATTTTTTTTAAAAAAAAGGTACTTAGAGGATCATAAGGCCAGCTTGAATACATGAACCCAAATAATTTCCAAAGGAATTTTTAAGTTAATACTACCTATTCTAGTAAATAGTTAAGTACTACTGGGAAGTAAGAGAAAAGTGAAAAAAGCTTAATTTTATGTTTAACTTGTCTCCTACTCTTGCTAATAGAAGGGCTAAATTACCTGTGAGATAATGATCCTTCAAGACTACAAGCATGAAAAGCAAAGAAATGGTAAAGATCAATAAACTAGCTAACTCCAGATATTCCAAGCTGGATCGACCAAGTTTTCAAGGTGTACCTTAGTTATATATTAAGGGGAAATGAGGTGCTTGTTCATTTGTTCATTCCAATGTTTACTGAGTGTCTACTATGTCGACATCAGGCATTGGCCATAAACTTTATAGAAACCTGCTTATACTGACTACCTAATACTAATGCAAAGTTGATAGTATGAAAGCCATTGGAATCCTCCATTCATGACCTCTCAAATTATTAGAGAAAAGCATCAAATGTACATTTGGTCATTTACCAAGTAATATCAGTCATACTGTCAGCACTATATACATTTAAATCAAATAAGTAAAATGCAATATCCTGAGAGTAGCAAGAAAGTGAATATGGCTAAAAAGCAACTTAAATGTAACTTTGTGAACCATAAAAATTTATGCTAAACCTTTCCTACGTTATCTTGTATCTAAAATTCATTATTTGAAAAACATCAGTATTTATTAGAGCAGCTATTCTCAAAGTATAATCCAGCAGTATCAGCATACCCCAGACCTGCTGAATCAGAAACTTTGGGTATAGAACCCAGCAATGTGTTTTTAACAGTCCATCCAGGTAATTCTGACATACACTAAAGATCGAGGTCCACTGTCCTAAAATAACAAATCATGCGGTAATATAATTTTAAAAAAGTGCTTTCATAATTATATACTACAAATGAAAATACAGTTTGGGTTATATAAAGCCTGAACTGGAGTTAAAATAGCTCTAAGCAAATGAATGGTATAAACTTCGCCCAGCTACTAAAATTTCCAATTAAAAAATAGGAGGTATTTAAAATGCTTGGAATGTCTAAAATTTTAACATAAAATCTCAATGAGAAGGTAAAAGATCTTAATTCGGAAAGCACAATTAAAGATTAAAAGTGTATCCCCACTTTAAGAAAATATGACTTGATAAAATATGAATTTATACATGAGAATATAATTTCATTTTACAAAAATATTACTTGCCCCATGAAATTACTCATGGCATTTACTTTAAGTAGCAAGTTCCCTTAGTCAGCCATTGAAGTATTTGTTTATAAATTATTAAAATATTTTTGAACCCTGGGTGAGGGAGGAAATTAGAAGCAAAAGGAGAATCAAGGGAATCTGCACAGCTGAAGTATTAGCATCAGCTACCAATTAAATATGCATCAAATTAAAGATAAAGCATTACTGGAATTTCTTTTGACATATCTTCTACATGAGTTGACATGCATCTATGAAATATCAGAAGCATAGTATAATTAACTTGGATGTTGCTTACATCATCTGACAAATGCTGCTTCCAGGAACATCCTAATTCCTTCACACGTTATGGCTCACTTACAATTAGGCTAAAGAATTCGTACAAGAGGAGTCTAATGGGTTTATGCAAAACATATGTGGATAGCAAAACTAAGCAAGGTATATAATAGACCTAAAGTCTTTAGCACTGCTTAGCAAGAATTCCCACAGCATTCTTAAATATATAAATAGAAGACCACAGAGCAGAAAGTCTCAAGCATTTGTGCCAAAGTCTATTTTAAAACAGAAAGAGCTTACTATTCTTTACTTTTATGAATGTCTACTTTTATTCTTATAAAAACCATCTCTAATATACAGTAGAGGTTGTACCAAATGTAAACATTCTGCATCCCCATCAACTTCTATTAGCATGCAAGTTAACACAACTTTGTGAACCACCTTTTGTGCCCATCTGCACCAAGTGTACTTGGGCATTTCCCTAAAGGGTGGCAGTGACTTGGAAAATTTTTGTCTTACGGGGGACTAGTTGGGCTGTAGGACCAGAAAGAAGTCAAGTGGTAGCAGGGGAATTCAACTAGAAGCACCTGTAATGATCCACATGGAAGGGTACTGGGGAGAAGGTGAGGGGTGATGAGAAGACACTGCACATGGAAACAGGGAGATGTCAGGGAACTGAAGGCCAGATATTCTGTTATTGCAATTTAAAGCTCAAAGGGACCTGAGAGACAATTCAAACTCAAATTCCAGCCCAAGGCACCAGCTTGGGAATGAGGGCTCTAGCCCTCCCCATTAGGAATAAGAAGATATCAATCTCAGAAAAGACCAAACCAGAATTCTTATGAACCATAAGCTGCAAAGGAGGAATTTGGCTGCAAATGGAATGGAGGTCACTACTATGTTCAGTACCTTATTTCCAGTAACCATCATAACGGTATCGGCTAAGTTTACATCATCAGCCAACCTGGGTTATAACAGCTCCTAAAATATGACTGCTTTTTGGTACTCACTGAGATATTGAGATTTCATGATCATAGACTTTTAAATCAAAGTGGATGGTCTACTCTTCATCAAGAATGCAGTAAGCTAAGTCAAATAAATGGCTTTCATTTTACTCTTTTTACTTAGCTAAGTGCTTCTGGCCCTTAGAAAACCTCCAATAAGATTGTAAGTATCATCAAATGGGCTTTATAAATATTGTCCAGACACTGGCTGATGTCAACAACCTCACACTCCTGAGGTGCATACACGGGAAAACCCCTGAGGGATTACAAACGATCCTGTAGCCTTAACGATATTAAAGACTGAAAAATAAGTGGGAAGATCAAAGTCACAAGCTGCCTTAACCAACCTGCCTTAGCCAAACATCTGCACCGTGATACTGTGCTGAGAAAAAACAGCATAAAAATGAACAAAAACAGGCACACATTAGAGACTGAAATAATAATCACACACCTTTCATAGAGCTATGAAACTTGGTTTGCCCTCACTGAAGTGTTTAAATCTCCCTCTTAAACAAAACACTTAGCATCAGATGGCAAGACAGGAGTGGCAAAGCCCTGGAGCACAGCCAGTTGACTGGCACTGCAGCCACACTCGCTGCAATGATGCTCAGCTGGCTGGGCATGTGCTGTGGATGGATGTCAACAGGGCATGCCAACAGCTGCTCCATGAGAACCTCAAGCAGGGAGGCTGTGCAGGGCAGGGAGGGAGAAATCTGTAAAGATGCACAAAAGCACAGCTTTGAGTAATGCGGCATCTGTGGAATGCTGAAAAACAGAAGCACATAAACTAACCTGGCATGCAGCAATTAGAAATAAAATGGTTCATTTTAAGTGACGTCAGTGGATACCCAGAGAGGCCAAAAAGGCAGAGTTGCAAGGCAACAATAAATGCTGGGGCTTGTTGTTGCTGTTTTGTTTTTATTAAGTTACAGGTTATCATTGGTAACGTTAGTCTTTTTGGTAATACATCTCAGAAGGCAAATAGATCACTGGAGGCCACAGCCCAGGGAGGAATAAAGCCTGGTAGAGCAAAATAGGAAGCCTGTGTGAAGGGAATATGGTATCCGCAGAGAGTTGCTGAGCTGAATCCTTCCTTAGGGAGTTTCCAAGATGCTCCTTGTCCCTGCCAAGTTTAATCTAAAACTCCTCTGTGCCCAGGTCCAGCTGCCATGATACACTTTCCTGGGTTTCTGAGTTCTCTGACAGAGTAACTGCGCTGCAAAATGGCTCCTTGCTGGAGGAAGCCTCAGGCAGCAGAGTACACACAGGGAGGCTGGACATCAAGATTTTGGGTACTTCCTAACCTGCTGCTCTTCATTCTGCCCAGAAGAGAGCTGCTGACCAAGTAGCTGGGTAGCTCCTAAAGACACAACCGTCACAGTAACTCAGGATGTGAGTACCCCGTCGCTAGTCCATGCCCTCGCCCAGATACCTGCATCTCTCTGAATGCTTCCCATGCTCAAGCCCCAAAGTGGCAACTCTACAAAAGTAGCTGAGCCCCGGGCCAACAATATGAGAGAGCTGTCTCAATCTCATCCATGCTGGCGTGGACTCTGTGGTTGAAGTAAGTCACAGACTCTGACTTTGCGGATTTCTGTGAAAAAAAAAAAAAAAATGGAGGCCATTACCATCTTCGGGCTCATATGTTTTATGTGGCATTGCTGCTAAGTTAAATAAGAAGTGCATTTTCTGTTGCTCAGGGAAACAAAATATAAACAGGGGAGGCTTTTATGCCTTTTATTTATAGATCTCAGGTTTTTTAAAAAAAGATTTATCTTTATTTTTTGCAATTATGCATGTTTATCATAGAATAAAAACATATTTCTAAGTCAAAAACGAAAATTTCTGCATGTTTAGCAGACCTTGACTGGTATAATCAACAAGGTTGTCATTACTGGCAGTTATCAGGGTGACTGGTTTCTCTGAAGAAGCAAGTGGACTGACTGGGGTTTTCACATTTGCTACTGTTCCATGGGTACGTGCACTGCACTGCGGTTAGGACGTTCCACCTTCTTGCAGGAGAAAAAGAAATGATGGGAGTGCTAAAAATAGAGTAATTAGGAAACAAACACACAAGATTAGGCTGCCCTGATTATTCATGAATATAAAGTACACTAAATTGCTTTATATACTGTCCATAAAAGTGCCAACAACTCACTATTGAGGATGACTTCCATAACTGCTTTCTCTAGCATTAGTACACTAATTAGAACTTTCTAACATTGCTGGGAGATTATCATCTTACTTTCTGATACATGCAGTTGTACATGATGATAGAATCAGAGTTGCAAATTCAAGTCCAGAGAGGTGAGACTGTTCAATTCACGCATCCTACTCTCTCAACTCCATGTCCATACTCATGTACTCCAACACCACTCATTTTATTGAGCAAGTTTGAGACAAATCTGCGGGCAGGTACAATTTTTTTACTTAGTCCATGAATTACCAATTTTTTTTTCAGAAATAATTGACCTCATTTCTAACTGAGTGGATGAAGAATAAGTACAATGGCATGATTTAGAACACACTGTCACCAAACCAGGCCACCAAGCTTTTAAACTGCAGCAGGGGTCAGTAGCGCTCTGCTCAGCCACCCACACAAACACAAATATTCCTTCAGGCCAGTGGACACAGCCCCGGTGATCCTCTAGGATTATCAGAACCCTGACCTCTGCCACTCCAACTCAAATGCAGACACGTGTGTTAAATGTTATCTGGCCAAAACTCAGTGGTGTGATAGTTTCTCTATAGCTGGAGACATAATTGGGTCACAAAGAACTAACTTCTCTTAAGAACAAGACAGGAAACTGAGCAAGGTGGGTCAGTGGCAGTACTTCACTGACAGAAGGTCTCAGAGGGAGCAGGCTGGCTTCACTGGGAACTGCCACTTTGGGTGGCCAATGTGCCCCCCTCCCCCGATAATGTACTAATCTATAGCATTGATGTAAAATGGGTCAAATTTTTAATTTTATAAAAAATAGCCAATCGGTCATTTACTCTTATGCATTTAAAATTAAGCTTCACAAATCTTTCCCCTTTACCACCATAGTAAACTGTTCAAGTTGTGAGGAATCTAAAGTAATTGCTATTTTCGACCCCCGAAGGCATCCCTATGGCAGGCTCTTTCACGTGGGGTGTTTCACTGTTCTTCCTACACATGTTTCTACAATTGTTTTGAATCCAGCAGCACTGAGCTGACGCACCAGCCCCAAGGACTGAATCCCTAGGTGAGGCGGCCTGTGTTGTGCCCACCACCAGCTGTGCTGCAGGAAGCTGTGCCTGGTCAGCACAGGCAGAATTGACTGGATCCCCCCAAATCTCTCACCTCTGGAGAAAAAAACCCAGTCACAGTCCTCCCACTGCAGGCACAGGGTCAACAGTACTATTTGAACACATGGAGCAGGAGTGTATCAGAGTGAAGCGGAGAGAAGTCAAGATTCTAGAACAGCTGAAGGCTGTCTGCCCTACCAACCTATCTCCATCTTTTAACACTACAGCCTCTCCAGACATTTAGAAGAAACACTCCGGGGAAGATGGCTATAAGGCCAACGTCAGTACAGTAAACTAGGCTCCCGAGGATTATTACCATGAAAGGAATGCTGAAAAGAAAAATGAAGCCCAAGAAACAAAATTACATTTCACAACAGTTAACTTTTCTAGAAAACTATGTAAAACTAGTAGCATGATAAAATGATAACAGTTTTAAAGTATTTCACAACAAAAATTCTGAATGTGCAGAGTCCATCATGAGAATGTAGTGAAGACTGTAAAAATGCTTTTTATATCTGGATGGGGTTTTTTCCTCATTCCAATGCACCTGGCTTAGTCAAGAGATAAGACTTGGGTGTTCCCCCGTGCCTCCTTATCCTTTCCTCATTCTCTTTATACCACATTCCATATCTAAGTTCATAATACTTATAAAACACCATATAAACCTCTGATTTCTATCCCACATTTCTGTTTTGTTGATTTATTTGGGGGGGGGGTCTGACTGTGCATGGAGTAGGCAATGTTTACTGGGATTTTAAAAGTTGCAACAGTATTTGAAATAAGATATCCAGCCTCCACATTCATCTCTGAAAAGTTAATGCTATAATAGCAACATCACCAACCATCAATTCAATACTTCCTGTGAATCGAACAGTGCTAGGCACTTTATAACATATCATTTAATCTTCAAGGCAAAACTGAGTTACACATTATCTCTGCTTCACGTTGAGAATACAGGGCCAGAGCAGTTAAAATAACTTGCCTAAGGTCAGCTAGTAGGTGACACAGTCCAGACTCAAGCCCAGTCTTCACCACCACTCTCAGTTTCCAGAATAACTAGGAGATTGTTTATTATTAAAGTTACACTTTAAAGAATTGGGAGAAAAAAACTTTAAAGAGAATATAACTTCTCCTAAATCAGTTTATTTTCTCCATGTGATTTATATCTAGCACTGGGCAAGCAGAAGCAAATGAACTAAATAAGAGTAGAAAAAGCAGGGAAGAGGGAAGGGAACTTGGAGATATAAACCAGGCAAAGAGCCAAGGGAAAAAGGTAGGTCACTCAAAAATACATAAATGCAACTGTAGCCTAACACGGAACAGTAAAGGTAGTATGTTACTGTAGTCATTTAAAAAATACATGAATTTAAACTGATAGCAATTTACCATAATGAAAGGTGAAAAATACATACACATACCCCTCCTTTTTTTAACATACAGTTATTAATGGCTACATAGAAGTCCATTACATAATGTTATTAATATTTAGAGTTTTTAATACTGTAAACAACATAGCAGAAAACAGTCTTTGCCCACTTGAGTGATTATTTCCTTACAGTACATTAGAAGGCATGAGCCAAATGAACTTTTGGGGGTTTTTTTTGTTTGTTTGTTTGTTTGTTTTTGAGACACAGTCTCACTCTGTTGCCCAGGCTAGAGTACCGTGGCTTCAGCCTAGCTCACAGCAACCTCAAACTCCTGGGCTCAAGCGATCCTTCTGCCTCAGCCTCCCAAGTAGCTGGGACTACAGGCATACGCCACCATACCCAGCTAATGTTTTCTATATATTTTTAGTTGGCCAATTAATTTCTTTCTATTTTTTTAGTAGAGACGGGGTCTCACTCTTGCTCAGGCTGGTTTCCAACTCCTGACCTTGAATGATCCACCCGCCTCGGCCTCCTAGAGTGCTAGGATTACAGGCGTGAGCCACCTTTTTGGTTTTTTTTAAGGCTGTTGACGTGCAGTGCCAACTTACTCTCCAGAAGAGTTGTGGCAATCTGAGTCCAACTCGCGGACCCTCATCCACATGAGGATTCCTTCCAGTGTTTGTCAGTCTGATCTGTGAAAAAATAGTACCTCATTGTTTCAACAGTTTTCTTTGACTACTAAAAATGTAGAACTTTTTTTTTTTTTAAAGAGCAATGGCTATTTATTTCATCTCATTGAGTTTTGCAATAACCCTAAAGGTAGGAATTATCCTCACTTTATTGATAAGGACATAGGTTCAAAGTTGTTAAAATATCTGCCCAAATTTAAAGGGCAAGTAAATAGCAAAACTAAAATCTCTATTTGGTTATAAAAAATCATTTGCTTATAAATTAAAACAACTATTAGATGCATCTTATCTATGATGAGACTATTTAGTACTTCGAAATAGTCTTTGCAATTGATCCAGAAAATTTCATATTAAAAAATCTAAATAAAAAATAATTGAATAATTAAAGTAATCTCCTACCACATTTTAAATTGTTTTTACAATCTGTGATTGCCTAGTTCAAATATTTCATCCCAAAACAAATCATCCTTAATGGAATTAATCACTTCAGATATATCAGGGTCATAATTTGCTCATCTACTTTCAAATAACTAAGACAGATTTTAAGTTACCTATTCATACCACTGCAAATAACTTTCTAGTTCACAGTATATTTTTGGCACAATTGCTATTTCAACTAAACTTCAGGTAAGGCTGTATAAAGGTCACATTTTTTACTACTAAAAAGTCTTCCTTGTTTTATACAGAACCCATCTCCCCCCACAACAATTAAAAAAATGTAATGCTTAGGTGAAGTGATTTTCAGAAAGCACATAATGAAAATACATACAATCTTGTTCTGGAGTGTTGAAAACAGAGCAAAATGTCTAAAGTGGTGTAATGGATGAGTATTTTAGTTGAAGTATAATAAGAAATATGGCTAAGTGCAAACAGCTTTTCCTTCCTCATCAGTGAATCATTTAAAGTCCCTAAATTTTATAAAGAAAACGATCTAATTTTTATAATGGCAAGAGTCTGACTACCTCCTGATAAGTCTGAAAATGTCAGCTTCATTTTTAATGAATCTTGCACCCCTGGATTCCATCCCTTCTTCCCCACGGACCAAGAAATGTTAGCAGTGCAATCAATCATCACACTGGAGAAAGAAAGAAGACTGAGAGAAGAGGTCTACATGCTGTGGGGACAGGAGCAAGGGAGGGAAGGGGAAGGAAAGCCCACAGTAGGCCTAGACTAGCAGAGGAAACTCACTATTCCTGACATGGCAAGGAGGAAAGTGTGTTGCCACATGAGCAGGCGCTAGAACAAACCAGAAAGCTAGAGCCATACCCTGCTCACTGCCAATCATGCAGCAAGTGCGAGACACCTACAGGGACTAGGAAGCCTCCTGAGACCTTCTCAAATCCCTGAATTTGCTAACATCATTGTACCACCGACTTTCTCTGCTAGGATGCAGGAGAGTGTCAGGGATCCCTTCGATTTTTGATGAGGGTTACTCAGGTGGATGACATTGTGCAGCAGGCCTAGAGAACACTAGCCCCACCCTGGAAAAGGAAGACAGGGCTGGCCTCAAAAGTAAGAGTCAAAAGAAAAAAATGGGACTCACTGATTATTTGTTAGGTTGACCACATGGAAAATGGGAATAAGAGGCTGAAGGAGAGTGTAGGAAGATTTGGCCATAGATCAAAACAAAATTTAGGAAATGGAAAAAATAAGGCAGGTATTTCCACTGGAGAAAAAACAGTTGTATTTTAAAAAAGACAAAAGACTATTTGGCTCTTTGCTGAATGATGTGTTTGTAGCCAAAACAATGGAAACAATGAATAGCAATTTAATAAAAAATCGTGATATATCAGTATTAGGAAAATGAGAAGGGTGGAAAGAGGGACAAGGCAGAAATTCTCATCTATGCAATAATACTAGACAATGCCTAAAATTGATGATTCAAGAAATAGTAGAACCATATTATTTCGACATAAGGAGATGAATATCAGGAGAAATAGACAAAATAATTAAAAGTGGCAAAAAGAATGAGGCAAAGGGATTAAAGGACCATTATAATTTATTATATGCCTCTCAGTATCACTTAACTATAAGCTTATTAATTTAAAAAATAAAAATAGAAACAGTAACCAACATAAAAAAATAAACAGTTTAGAAAAAATATACCATCACATAGGGAGTAAACAAAGGCTATATGTACAAGGACTATGCCTATGCGACATGATCCCATTTTCATAAAGAAACAAAACTGAAATGCTATTTCTAAGTGATAATATTTTTTATTATTTCACATTTCTACTGTAAACATATATAACACTTTCATAAGAAAAAAGAACTTAAAAAGGTAAGCAGGAGAAAAGTGGTCAGCTGGAAAATGGAACTTAAGAAGAATCAGAAAAATAAAAGGAGACAGAAAAAAATCGTATCCTAATAGGCAAAGAAGAAAAGCAATTTCACCAGGGAAAAAGCCACTGGGCAAGATGGTGCTAGAAAACTTTTGTCAGGAGATGAAGAGTGCCTTCAGGGGCATAGCCTGAGCAGGGCGGTAGGAGGGAAGGACGGCCGTGGGGCTGAGGAAGAGGAGCACCCTGAAGGAGACGGGAACAGGACAGGTCTCTGGAGTGGAAGGCAGGTGTGGTGGTTGTTAAAATCTGAGGAGACAGAAGATACTCAAAGAAGCAGCAGCCAGTGGAGGGGAAGTGACTGAGGGTAAGATGATTTCCCACTGAAAAAGACAATTTGACTTTGCCCTAACCTGATTGTTTTGGTTTCTAATTTTCATAAATCTGAGTTCCTACTGAGGACATGACTATATTCTGCCATTTGGTACTAAAAAAACAAGGTACCCACAAGGACTCTGGCCACCATTATGAATTGTGACAAACTATGAATACTATGTGGACGAAAAAATCCAAACTCTGAAATATTTAAGGGAGGTTTATTCTGAGCCAAATTTGAGGACCATGACCCAGAGCCACTCTCAAGAAACCTTGAGCAAGTGGACTCAATGTGGTTAGGTTACGGTTTGGTTTTATACATTTCAGGGAGACAGCAGTTATAGGTAAAGTCATCAGTCAATACGTGAGAGGCATACATTGGTTTGGCCCAAAAAGGCGGGACATCTCAAAGAGGGGGGCCTTGCAGATTATAGGTGGGTTTAAAGATTCTTTGGCTGATAATTGGCTGAGAGAGTTAGGTTTTATCTAAAAGACCAGAAAGGAAATGCTCAATTTAAGATAAAGGTGTGAGCACTCTAGGAGGTCCGGACAGGAAAATGTTTCAAGTTAAGATATGCATATGCTAGGATGCTTGAGTTAAGATGGGTGCTTTCTATCTTTTAGGTGATGTTAATGCTATATAGGAATCAGGTTTGGGAAGTAAACTGCACTTTATTTGGTTAACAAAACCTGCTTAGTGGGAATTTACCATTTGTGAGCATGACTCATCTGACCTCCTTAGGAAGGAATTTTGAGCAAAAGAAAAAGATCAGAGTTCAGTCCTCAACTAATATAAAAAAGGAGAGAATTTTATATTACTACCAATATGTAAGTCAAAAGTTACCATTATTCATTAAGTATTTAAAAGAATACTAATTACTTTAAAAGAATTATTCTATAATGCCAATCAAACTGAATAACAGGGCATGCATGCTTGATAACATTTTTAAAACAAATGGAATTTTTCATTACAGTTAAATTGTAGGATTTTAAATATCACTTAGCAAGTACTTGGGGGGCAGCAAGATGCTAAACAATATGTTAGGCATATGACCCATTTTTATTTTTTTAAAGCATTGTTAAGAGTCAGTTATTACTAACCTTGGCTACATATTAGAATCACTTAGGGAATTATTAAAAATACCAATGCCTGGGGCCCACTCCAGTGATTCTGATTTATTTGGTCTGGGACGAGGCCTGGGCACTGGGATTTTTGACATCCTCTCTCCCCCCAACTCCCACCTGTATGATTCTATGTAATGAGAAAAAAAAATGTTTGAAAGGGTTGGGGTTCAGAATCTTTCATTTCCTACTTTGCATGTTTCTGTATTGTTTCACTACTGAAACAATGGGAATGTACTACCTTTATAATTTAAATAGAAGTGTCTCCATTTAAAAACTAACAAAAGAAATACCTCTTTACAGGTTTTTGAATGGTTTAAGTAGGGAAAATACCATTTGAATTATGTCACAATGTTCATTTTTCTGTTAGAGAATGTTTTTAGAAGCCATCAAATTCGGCACACTGGGAGGACAAAGAGGGAGTAAGAGGCAGGGCAGGCACATCCGGACGGGGGAGAGGTGGACGGGGGAGAGGTGTGCCAGGCAGATCTGCAGGGACCATATGAGCCAGCGTGGGGCTTCACTGTGGCAGTGGAGGCCACCTGCAGACTTTTGATCAGGGTAAGGATGCAATGTAGCTTCCAGGTGGAAGAGGGCAGAACTGTGGAAGGTAAAACTATAAAGTTAAAAAAAAATGCTGAACACCTCTGAGAACCAGGGGTAGAGAAGGACTTAAACAAAACTACAATCCATATGGCCAGCAAAAAAAAAAGGTGATTCTGATAGCACATTTAAGGGTTCTTGTTTAATAGATAATGTTTACAGGCAGATGAGATATTAAAATTTTTTTATAATGCCCTAATAAGGGACAAATATCCAGAATACAAAGATGTCCCTCAAATCAATGTAAGAAAGATGGGAACCCCCATAGAAAAATGGGCAAAAGCTATGGAGAAGAAATTTACAGAAGAGGATAACCCAAAAAGGTAATAAGCAGATAGAAGAGAGGATCAGGATCATAAGTATCAAAGAAATACAAACTGAAAATGAGATGATTTATACCTGGCATACTGGCAAAAATTGGAAAGCTGGACCATGCCAGGTGTTGGTGGGCATGGGGATATGCAGATGGATGCAGCCATTCTAAAGTGCACAGCACACCCAAGAGTACTCACAGTCTATGACCTAGTCATTCTGGCGCTAGGGACACATACTTCCCAAAGAAACTGTCACATTGGTCCCAAGGAGACACGCAGCCTTCTTTATGATGGTAGGAGGTAGAAACTATCTAAATACTCACCACACAATGAGAAGAGAGGTAAAATTGCAAGAATATATACCATGAAATACTCAACTATGGTTGGAATCAACAAGCTCATGTTAACACCACCAGGGACGGATCTTTAAAATAAATGCTGAGTGAAAAATATTAACTGAATGAGGACATTTATGTAATAATTTACATAACACAAAACACATATCATAAAGAGTGCATAACAAACAAAGAGACAAACACTGAACACATTAGAGTAAGCGCCCATGGTAGTGGGAGGCAGAGGTAGGGGATGGGGATGAAAGGAATTATTAAAACATTAGCCTGCCCCTGAAAAGGGCCATCAATTGAAATATATGAAAACTCAACTCTCCCTAAAGTACAGCCAAAAAATGTCTACAAAATAAATATTAGCATTGTGAACAAAACAGGGAGAATCCAGAGACAAAGAGAACAAACAGGAGACCATTGGGTCAGTCTTCCAAGGTGTTCACTATTGAAAACCTTGCTCTAAAGACAGATCAGACTGATGTTTGAAATCACTGCCCCCACTGACTCCTGAGGAACCCTATTTGCACTTCCTCCTGAGAAAAATGCCTGCTTATCCCAACTTTGTATTTCCCATTTCCAAATGTCAATCATCTACGACAAATCAGCTATTCTCACCATTTAAAACCCAACAGCATTTTTAAAAAACTGGTATTAAAAGTGGAAATTTGTTATAGGCTTTTTAAAAGTCTAAGAAAAATACATCTACTTTACTTATGCATTTTTTTCACTTCCTCAACAAATTCTGGTAAATATCTTTGTGCTTGTGGGTATCACATTTGTTTTCCCTCTTCAGAGGGAGTGTTTTAAATTCAATTTGGTGACCAGGTCTGTTATCAGAGAGGTACCAGAAGCCTAGCAGGACAAGAAAGACAGACAAATAAAGCCCTAAATCCCCTTACATCAATATGTTCCCATTTGCACAGACCCATCTGCTGGCACAGTAACTATTTATAAGCTAAATTTACATATTTTGGCTACAAATATCCCAAATTCACCCTTCAGGAATTTCTAGGTAGATGTCATTTAGTATTAATGACTTATGCACCCTTAAATTGAATAAAAATATTTTAAGTAAACCTTACTGTTTTATCTAGTATATAATTTGTATCTGTATTTTAAAAGTATGAAATTAAGCCTTCCTCTAATTGTTTTCTTAATAATGACCAATAGCTGGAGAAAAATTATTCACATTGTTAGTTGTTTTGTCAAGGTTGGCATGAGAGAAGGCTGTGCTTTGGGTCTTGGAGTTCATCACGCTACAGCCAGTTCTGAGGAATTCAGACTCCCCTCACCTTAAGGTCCTCCACTAGACACTGTTAAAGTTTTGCCGGACATAATTATGTTTTTTAACGTACACACTTTTGACTTATTGCATAAACACAGCTTCAAAAATGATTTGCACTGACTCCAAATGGCAAGAAAACTTTGTAAACGACATAAATGACATCTAGCTCAAAAGCAGCGAGTAGAATTTAGTTTCTGATACTATGACCCTGAAAAGAAATGGTTAATAAATAAATCTCTGGATCAGAGTGGCAAGAGCCTCAGCAAAAGTAAGTTTCCCTTTAGCAAAAACCTACCTGCCTGCATCCAGCTAAGACAGCGTAGAGGGCAGAAGAGTCAGGGAAGCCCACACCAGCCTTCAGAGTGCCATTAGGTAAGTGGAACGTTTTAGGGTGTAGAAGACAGTTTCAGCCATGCTAAATCACCTCCACAGGAGGAACAAAACGCACACAGCACAATCATTTTCCCCTAGTAAGTAATTCTGAAAAGGGTTATTGAGAGAGGTTTTAGCTTCAGAAATCTCTTTGTCAGGGACACAAACTCAAAAAGATTAAGATAGCTTGACCACACTAAAACCGCCTTCACTACTATAAAAAGCAAAACTCTAGGAAGTTACTATAAATAGCAATTAAAAAAGGGAAGCCTGGATACTAGAGAAATGATATTAAAAAATTTAAGATTTTACATAAATTTCATACCTACAATATATGGTTTCTGAAGGAAAAAAATTCAAAGCACCTCAATGAGTTTTTTGTTTGTTTTAAATAAAGCCTCCTTATCAAAATGCAAAATATCAGATTTCTGGATATAGAGAATGTGAGTTGAAGAGAGTTATCAAAATCATCAAGTTTAACTCTACCCATTGTAGAGATGAGAGAGATGTAATACCCTTCCCAAGTCCACTAAGGTAGTTAGTACACGTGAAGACACACCTTCTTTTGAAGGCACATTGCCTTGCTCACCTGTTCCTATCTGTCTCCAGGCACTCACAGGACAGCTTTTTTTAAACACTCATAGGCTTCATCCTTTCCCTGACTCAGGAGTTCTTTTACCAGAAAGCCATCAAGAACCATTGCTAACACTGACAATCACTGATAACATCAAGATATTGATAACACTGCTATTCTTAGAAGTGAGACCATCACCCTAAGGAATATTCTATTCACTAGAAATGAATAATAAATTCAGGTCATGTTCAAGGGGAAAGGGATTGCACAAAGGCTTGAGTTCCAGGAGGTGGGATCCCTGGAGGTATCGTAAAGTTGCCAGCCTACCACTAAAGTACCGGTAAGTGGGTACCTGGATATAAGTGAGACAGTGAGCCCCAAACATAGTCAAGACCAAGCTGGTGAGGATCTCTTCTTTGTGAATGCTCCTCCACATTTAGAGGTGGTAGGACAATATAAATGGTATTTTAAAAAGGAAAAAACACATATATATGGGAATTTAGCAAGGCACCATCTCTGGAAAAGCCTAAGTAGTCAAAATAAGCACAAATAAACAGTCCTCTCTAAAAGAAATGAAGAAAGTGCTAAAGAGAAGATGAAGGAACTCCAACAGGGAAAAGGTGTGTTAGGAAGTGCTAAAGGAGAGGATGCCCCTAACACATAGTAGGCTCAACAAATATTTGTTAAATTTTCACACCCTGCCTGCATCTTTATACTCCTCTTCCCCAATTTTTTTAATAATGTGGCTTCATAACAATGTGAAACAATCTGCAGCACATGTGTACAGAAATCAGATCACACAATGGTTATAAATAATTTAGTAGGTGACAGTAATAAATCTGCGGATATAGAAGAAACAAATTGAAAAAAATTTAGGGTCTACCTAGAATATGGTTTGATTTTACGAAATGAATTCAGAAATGAACAGTTCTACAACTGAAGAAACAAATCAATATTTTCATTTATGATTTAGGCACATCTCAGGAGTTTTCTAAACTTGTTTTATATGTTATAGTTCATCAACATATTTATTCCCAAAAAAACTTCTCTTACAAAATGCAAACCCCTGCTAAATTTTTGTTATTCATTCAACAACCAGTCCCTATGAGCTAGCACTGTGCTGGGCAACAGTATAGTACAATGTCCTTACTCAGCATTCAAAATGGTGCAAAGAAAAGTGTGGAATAGCATTTGCAGAAACTATTTTTACATTCAAGTTCTTTCAGCACAAGTCTATCTAAATTTAACTTGAATAATTATATAAACATTATACCCAAACAAACCAAAACTTCAAACTCACGGGTACTTTATACATAAGACATCTCCCACATTGACTCAGAGCAACAGCATGCGGTCAGAGTCCTTTTCTTTTTACATCAGAAAACTGAGATCTGGATTCTGATTAAATTACTATTTGCAAGATCCTAGGGCAAGTCACAGATTTCTTTTACTGTTTTCTCTTGTGTAAAACACACATAATGATTATAATATTATCTATTTCCAAAGATTACGGTGAAGACAACTGGTAAATGAGAAAATACAGAGGACCACTGTATGGTTCCTACAAACGTGCTGTTAAAAAGTGCCTTGGTGCCAGTTAAAAAACATCCTGTGTATGGCCTTAAGTCTCTTGCAATTGCTTTTAACTATCACACAAAGCTGACAGGCCAATGTGGAAAACACTACTACAGGTTGAATCATAGTGTGACAATCTCCATACTCTGGCCACTTACTTCTCTGCTTATAAGTATACTTTATAAAAGGATGCTGATGTAATATTTCATATGGGATATATCATATGGCTGGGAACAGTTATACGACTATGAAGTTACACGGAAGATACTTTCCTTTGTGTTTAAAATGTTACCGTAATTCTGACCTTGACTGTTCTATGAATGCACAGCTACACTAAAATAGGCAGTTGGTGAACAGTTTTACTCAACCTACAAAGACTGTAACTGGACTCACGTTTCACTGTCTACAATCCAGCCTTGAGCTGCTCCTGCTCAAGAGGTTCTATCCCAAGCCAAGCAGAATGACTTTCAGTCACCATTATTCTATACTCCATGACAAGGGCCTGCTGCGGGTGATATACATCAAGACATTTTTCAAATACCCTTCTAGACTGCTTCCCAAATTCAGTTTCCCATGTAGCAGAGACTAATTTATTATGCCTTATTTAGTTCTTTTCCTGCCTTATAGTTTGAAGGGGGTAGATTTGGAATATAGGTCACTCTGTTCTGAACACCCCTGCACTACTGCCACACACGACTTGAGCTTCCATAACTCTCAGTAAACCGAAGCACTGCTCAGAAAGCTGGATGATATCTGCAGATCTTACGGGTGATACGGTCCTTCAAAACTCTGTCCTTCAAGTCTTCAATTTCACCTAAAACTCAGTTCCATACTGCCACCAAACTACCAGATTTCCCAAAAACTCATTAAATTTGATATGGTGAAAAATGTCCAGTCATAATCCATTTAAATTTCTTCACTTCACTATGATTTATTACTCTAGTGATAATCTCAAAGGAAGAAAATTCTACTTTGCCTGACACAATTAATATTGTCTCCATACTTCACACAATACAATAAAATTTTCTACTTATATCATATCTACATACATTCAAATAGGAAGGAACTAGTTTAATTATAGTCTATCACAAAAGAATTTAGAAATTGAGCTGCCAAGTATCTTCAAAATGATTTTGCCACAATTATAAATTACATAATGTTATAAAATCCAATTTTCCTTATCAAATTCAATTTCTGTAATTCTTTTAGTTTAAATACCACTATTAATAATTACATGGATTTAATTAGAAATAAAAAAATTCAATGTGGTCAAAATCAGGATATGTGCTTCTGTTTTGTAACAAACATAACTGCTCTTTAAAACTCTTTTAAAATAAAATAACAATTTACTGTAAACATAACCTCAATTAGATGATGTATGCTGATGTATTTTAATTATTGACATTAAAGATGGGTGTTACTGAACATAAGCTAATTAATGCCTATTCTCATACCCATGATCAAAACTACAAAAACAAATCTTTGTTTTTAACTATTGTCTTTACTATGAAGTTACACATTTTCTTGTATTAGAATCCAACATGCATGTAGAAATTTAAGTATCATTCTCTCATTTTACAAATGATAGTGAACTAAAGGGTTACATATTTTGCTCATAAAAGAACCCCATCCTCATGTTTAAGCTCAGTGATGGATCACATCAAATCATTTTCATTCATTCATTCATTCAACAAATCCACACTGATCACCTAGTACATATCAGATGCTTATAACAGGCTCTAAAAATGCAATGACACAGTTCATGGACCAGACCTTACAGTCTTATGGATAGACTTCAAATAATCCTACAAACAAATGTGAAATTATAAACAGTGATGTTACGGGTTACATGGAGCCTAACTCAGGCGGTATAGTGGATGACTAAGAGCATGGGGTCTCGGATTAAGAGGGCTAGATGAAATCCCAGTGCTGTCACTTCTTAGCTATCTATCTCTGGATAACTGACTTAACCATTATGTGTTTCTGTGTTCTCATGTGTAAAATGGGGCCAGTAATGCTGGGTTTGTAGGGTTGTTGTGACTAAATGAGTTAATTCACATAGAATGTGTGGAATAGAGCCTGCCATACAGTAAGCATTCAATAAACAATGGCTACTACTTTAAGAGAAGCTGGAAATCTGTGTATAGACCAGGCTGTTATTTGGGAACTTCTGCTTATAGAGGAAGGTGGGTCACACAAAGCCTTAAAGCCCATAGTCAAGCTTTCAGTTTTGATCACAGAGCAACAGTAAATCATTTAATTGGGGATGTGACCTAATCAAATGGCTTTTCTTTTTCTTTTTTCAAAGATGTGGCACCTGGGAACAACTGGGTGCGGTGAGACACGAGCATGCTAGAGTAGATGGCTTACAGTAACAAGATCCTACTATGGTTTATTGTGATTGTCACTGTAGAAATTTTCCTACTGTAAGCAGTCCCTTCCAACAAGTGCATATGGGGCTCGGCTCACACCCACTTATTAGCAGTTTTCAGTATTTACAGAACCAGGCAATATTCTGTGTACCACACTTACCTGTAACCACATCTGAAAAGAACAGGTTTATGCCTAACAACCTACTTATGAGGGAAGAGAGTCCATTTATTACAACTTTCTAAAATGCCATTTGGTACAAAGGTCAATTGTCACCATCTTTATCATAGGATATATGCCAGAGGCCTCATAAGGTAAGGCCCTCCTTGAGAAAGGTACCTATGAATACATATATATCTAATGGGAACCAGGCAGTTGAGTCATTAAGAGTTCAGAGCGTGCAAATAAAGGAGAAAATCTCCCAAAGACCCCAAAGATGCATATATTAAGGAGAAATGTTAACCCTGAACCATAAACATCTCTAATATAAGCACCAAATCAGGACTGCAATAAACAGAGAACCTCAATGCTTCAGTTCTCAAAGACAAGTAGAATTGACAATGAGCTCAGATTCAAGAAGCTTTGAAAAATGTGCAACTATTCACACTCTTTTTACGCTTACTTTTAATGCTCACACACGCATGCTGTACATATTCATTAGTAAGCCTGGCAATGAATGGAAAAGAAAACTCAAATCAGCTGACAATGTTTTTTTTTCTTGGCAGTTTTTAAAATACTTTGCAGGACTGTGATGAAGCACAATGCCTTTCAAATTGTATGTTATTTGCTAATCTCCTAATTTTACCTGCACATTTCCTTAGAGTAGAACATTAATTCCAAATTCATCTGGTTTTCATAAGATGTTAATAAATTCGAGAGTTTAAAAGTAATAATTAACTTTAGTAAAAATTATTTGCCTTAGTGTGTTTTTTTTAATGGTAGGGGCTTTAAAAAGTTTCAAAATAGCATCAGCAAAAGAAAAAATGGAAAAATCACTTGTCCCAATAATAAGTACCCTGAACACCATTTAATGCACAAAAAAGGTACTTGCTTTCCAACCTGCCATAGTGACAATCTCTATAATACTACATTACATATTTTATCACTAATACCTAGAGTTAATTAATATCCAGTCATTAATTAATGGCTCATGAAATTTATGAAATGAATAGGGTTTATGTACTGCAAGTTGAAGATTCAAACTTCAACAATAAAAGGACAGAATGAAAGGACAAAATTTAAGAAAATGACAAAATGATAAAAACAAAACAAAAAAATGCATGACAAAGAGCAATTTGTTTATTGTAACACAGAAAGGAAAAAGCAGAAAAAGAATCAAGAATTCCCAGAATGGCACTAGAAAATAGGGGGGAGCCTTTGGAAAAAATGTATTAACAAAGACTAGAACAAGTAATTGAAGACAAAAATGCCACTATGAGAATTAGACAAACAAAAAAAGAGAGAAAACAAAAATCATAGGTTCCTAAGCTTTATCTCAACTTCTTCAATTAAAAACACTGATTTTTCTAAGGACACACTAATGAACAAACAGCTGCTTGTCACTCAGAGATGGGCCAAATGATTACTTATGATGTTTAAATTTCAGAACCTAGCCACAAATATTCAATATTTCCACACTGGATGGGGAAAAGCTACTTTAAAAATAACCAATTGGCTTGGTGTGCAGACTAAGAACCATTGTACCACAAGCTCAGAATTCAATCCTCTCCGTTTGCACTGTTACCTGCAAGTAAAATTCCAAAAAATTTCAGAAGGTTTATAGAGTATTAAAGGGAGAAGTCAATCTGACCCCTCTGGGGAAAATAACAGCAGCACTAAGAACAAAAACCTACATTACAAAGTACATCAGAGATGTTAAGAAGGCAGCCACAAATATCAAAGACATACGAAATGCACAGGAGTGAAGGATGTCAATAGGAATTAATACGTACAGGTACACTTACATCCAATAAAGTAATCTGTACTTTCTCTGAAGTTTCGATTTCAAATTAGAAGGCTCTAAATTAACTCAGATTAAAAAAAATTAAAACTTACCCTGATGTTTTCCTTAGAGTAAGAAACTTCAGAATAAAATAAATCCAGGTCACACCTTCTGTGAGGACGGAAATATATATTTGCATCTTCCTATATACAGCAGGTGCTAGCCACATGTGCCTACTGAGCACCTGAAATGTGGCTAGTGTGACTCAAGAAATGAACCTTTTATTTTAATTAATATAAATTTCAATAGCCACATGTGACTAGTGGATATGTATTAAGACACATAGGTAATTATGGCATGACAGATCACAGTTGACAACTCTATAAAAAAGTTTACCTATATTATTCAAGGTAGAATATAGTAAAATATCACTAACATTGACAGGGTTTTAAAATCTGACACTAAAAGTTATAAACTAATTTGGCACCATTTCAATAATACATATGGGTGGAAAACGTTCATTTATATAACCAGTTTTGCTGTTTTTATCTGTTATGTGGCAGTCAACTCCCCACATATATTGCTTATACATTATCATTCAATGCTGTAAAATTCTCCCTCCAAAAGTAATCATAGTGCTTGTAATAGCACTTGAAATAAGCCACTTAAAAATGGGCGAAGGATTTGAATAGACATTTCTCCAAAGAAGATACACAAATGGCCAATAAGCACATGAAAAAATGCTCAAATGTCTCTAATCATTAGGGAAATGTAAACAAAAACTACCGGGAGATACCACTTCACACTCACTAGGAAAGCTGTAATTAAACAAAGACAGTAAAGTGTTGGTGAGAATGTGGAGGACTGGAACCTTCATACATTGCTTGTGGGAAAATAAAAACCATGCAGCTGTTTTGGAAACAGTTCGGCAGTTTCTCAAAAAGTTAAACGTAGAGTTTCCATATGACCCAGGAACTCCACTCCTAGGTATACAACCAGAAGAACAGAAAACATATGTTCACACAAAAACGTACACAAATGTTTACAGCATCATTATTCATGATAGCCCAAAATGGAAACAACCCAAATGCCCAAACTTGATGAATGGATAAACAAATGTGGCATATCCATATCATGGAATATTATTTAAGCATAAGAAATGAAATACTGATTCATGCGGCAACATGGATGAATCTCAAGAACATCATGCTAAGCAAAAGACAGACACAAAAGACCACATACTCCATGATTCTGTTTATTAATATAGGAAATGTCCAGAATAGACAAATCCATAAAGACAGAAGGTAGATGGGTGGTTGCCAGGTGCTGGGGGAGAGGGGAAAAAGTAAATGACAGCTTAATGGTTTTATTTTGGGGACAATGAAAATGTTCTGGAATTAAGATAATGGTTGCACAATTTGCAAATGTACTAAAAATCACTGAACCCTACTTTTTAAAAGGGTGAATTTATGGTATGTGGATTATATCTGAATTTTAAAAAGCACTTCAAACTCTTGGTTTTAATCTTTTGTTAGTTTCCTACTTTTATAACTTTTCTTTAAATATCTTGAGGGTGTTTTTTTCCTCTCTTAAAGAAATGCTGGCCATTTTAGTAAATGGTTTTTATATAAACAGAGATATCTGTAAACAAGAATTCTACATAGGAGGCAAATTTTAAGAGTTGCAAGATACTTATAATTTAGAAGAACAAAAACATTCAACAGAAGTCATGAAAGCCTTTGAGCTGGCACTGACTTCTGAGCAGAAAAGGACAGGCATATACTCCTGACCTAGAGGTAGGGGACAGGTATATAATTTGGCATTCTCTGCGAAGCAGGAGCAGTTGGAAGCCAAGGTTTAAAAAGACTGAGTCTCCCCTCTTTCTGATATCTTGCCAAGCCAACAAAAGATACAAAGATGTAAGCCACATGGGCAGCCCTAATTGACACTACAGCAGAAGGGCAGAAGCCCAAGCATGGAGCCAAGTTACGAGCAAGCCCTGGCCTTCAGTAAGTCAAGCAAACAGAGGAATCATAAATGCTTTAGGAATATACTTCCATTCCATGACTCAAAAAAGGATTTGCTTGTCTAGGTCATATAGTAAGTCAGAGACTAAAGAATAAACCAAAAAGTAATACTTACATACTCTTATTCACCTGCCAGCAATGACAGAGAATAGAATTACCACGTTGTAGGTTAATAAAGCTTTTATCCCTTAATACGGTTACTATTAGTTGAACTTTCTTCCAAATTGGTGAAGACATCATGATTTTCATTTTTTAAGCACAAAAATGACAGTCTGCCTATAAAAGCCTAATAAGAATATATCAAGGAAAATAAAATTTAAAAACATTAAATGCTGAATTTAAAAGATAGGTATTGTTTAATATCTAAATTGTTGGAGAGCTAAAAAAGGTTGAAAAAAATAGTGCTACTTTAAGTAACTCCTACTAATGGAAACATAAAAATAATAGAAACCTCCTGGAGAATGCTGGCTTCACTGCCCAGCCCAGAAAAGGAATGGGAACAAATCCCTTCCATCGAAGTACTTAGAGCGTGGGATTTACTACCTAATACTGGCGAAAAAGTGACAGGAAATAATAATTGTAACTAAGATTTTCAGCATCTAAAAGTCTATGTTTATAGAAATATAGATATGTAGTAAAAAATAAAAACATAATAACAAGGAAAAACACCAACTTCAGAAACCTTAAGCAAGTTTAGCAAACAAGATTTTTAAAATTTGAATAATAGTTTCATGGGCACTGAGTACATTATTCTCTGTACTTCTTCTCCATGTTTGAAATATGCCATAAAAACCCTAGAGAAAAAGTTCCATTATCATTAGTGATCATCAGTTTCATTTACAAAAGTTCAAATTATGTTTTTTAGTAACTACCAAAATATTATGGAAATAATTCACATTTTGTTTGTGCTTCACCATGTTGATTAAGGTTAAGACACCATCAATAACTTAGATAATTCTATCAAAATATTTAGAAAGCTATTTAATAGAAGGTGAACTATTGCCAGGGTAGAGCAGTGGGCAGGTAGCAATGCCAGGCTTGCTGATGATCCCATCTATCTTGACTGGTACCGCACTACTAAAACATGTTAATGTCTTTTAGCACAAGAATTTAAAGAATACTACTGTTGGCACAGTCCACAGTGCTTATTAAATTTTGAAAATCAAAGTCGTTGCATGTCATCTCCTTGTGAGTACTCCATCTTACAAGATTCTACTCCACTGACTGGGAGAAACAAAACATACAACTTAATGCAATTATTTTTAAGGTGCAGAGGTAATTTTTCTGAATTCTTCCCTAAATAAAAAAGAAATAATCTAAATCATGATGTTTTCATAATCTGGGATAAAGCTATAACTTGTCTTCTACTCAATAGCTTCACATTTTATAGCTAACACGAGGTTAATACTAAGTTTCAAACCACACCCTTTCACAAACAAAACTGCAAATTTAAGATCTCTAACCTTTGCCAGTCTATTTTAGGACACTGAAAATGTTTTTAGCCTGAACTAGAAATTTCTCTTTAGAACATAAGAGCTGAGGGAATAAACTTTGTCTCTGTCTTATCAGTTATACATAGGAAGCATTATTATGGCAATCAACCTATTTATTTGCATACATCAAAAGCTGGCCCCTATAACTTAGCTTGAGGTTTTAGCCATTTTTTTTCTTTTTAAGAGTCGGGATCTCACTCCGAGGCTGGAGAGCAGTAGCTATTTACAGGTGCAATCATGGAGCACTATGGCCTTGCATGCCTCTGGACTCAAGGAGGATACTCCTGCCTCAGTTTCCCAAGTAGCCAGGACTACAGGTACATGTCACCACTCCTGGCTTTAGCCAATTTTTAAATCAGGAAATTGGTTGCTAGGAAATTGGACCTCAGCCCAATCCCAGTTGACCGATATGACAGCAGAATTTCAGGGAATCTTGCTTTAAGACTGATACTTCAGTCTTCTTTCAGGGTCTATCCCTTGCTGTTCGACTTCCTGAGAAATCAGGCCATAATTAATATTTCAATGGTATAAGAGCTGGTACTTCTGCTGCAGTGAAGTAGTTCATTCATTTTGGCATGGTTTTCTTCCAATTCCTTATTTATAAAAAGCACACTTCCAACTGAGTTGGCCTAGATCACTTCTTATTTTTTAAATTTGGGGGTTGGGGGAAGTCCTATATTCCCAGCTAGACTGGCTGATGGGAAACATGGTACCTTGCCTCAACTTCCTGTGGCCTTGAAACAGCTGGGTCCACCATCTACTGCTGTCAACAAGTTTTCTTCTTCTCCTTAGTATACATAATGGAAGGAAGATTATAGATTAAAACTTACAGAATGTATTTTGCTCCCATGTGTGTCTTAACTATCAGGCATAGCACTATGCATGTAGACATCCAAAGGTTCGGAGCAGGCTTTGCCTAAACCAAGATGTCTCAGATTTAGACTTCAGACCTAAGAGTCTGACCATTGTCAGTGTTTCTAAATCAGTGCTAACAAGCACTTAAGATTTCTGGCAGTGAAATTATTGCTCATAGTTTTACCGCTTTACGTTGATATAATAACTAATAGACAACACCAACTGGTTCCTATCCTGAATTTGTTTTTGGTGACCAGGAAAGACTTTATATAATGAACAAATTACAGCAAAAACTTATGATAAGTGCTCCACAACTACACAAATTTGGACAATGTGAATTCAAATATAAAAAACGTATATAAGCTGCGTGTGGTGGTGCATACCTGTAATCCCAGCTACTTGGAAGGCTGAGATGGGAGGACTGTTTGAGCCTAGGAGTTGGAGACCAGCCTGGGCGACATACTGAACCATGCCAGTCCTTGGTTCAGAACCCTCTAATAGCTTCTCAACTCAAACAAAGGTCAAGTCCTAAAGATGACCTACGAGGCCACACATGATGGGAGCTCCCCTCCGCTATTCCTACCCCATTGCCTCCCAACACACTCTCCCCTACCTCTCTGCACGCTGGCCACAGCAATGTCCTGGTTGTTCCTTGAGCACACCAAGCCATGCTTTTGCCTCAAGGCCTTTGCACACTTGCTGAGACTCATCTCAAAAAAAAACAAAATCAATCAATAAATAAAAATAGGTCCTCCCCACAAAAATTATATATTAATAATTACAACCAAATTGGCACCCAGACTCCTGTAATCTGTGCCTGAATAGCTATGCAGGCTTGCTTTTAGTGATTTCATTAACCTTGCAATGAATCCGATTCTGTATTTCACAGGACTGAATACTTTGTACCCCACTATACCATGATGGCAGGGTTTGACTGTAGGGAACATGGATACACCTTTTCCCTCCTCTAAGCTTAATTCTTAGATCTAAATCACTGTAAGACATGATACTTGAAGCAACTGCTCGAGTTATATCAATAGAAGACAAATCCTGATGCAAATTTCTTTAGTGCATTACTCATTACCACCTCACCAGTTTCTTCTGTGAAACTTCTAGAGCCTACGGTTTTGTCAATAGTATCTTTAGTTTAGCTCTTAGGTTTACTTATATCACAATCACAACACACCACCAGACCAATGCTTCAAGTACTAAGGAGGCCAGCTATTTTTACATGAATCGGAAAGATTTTCTTGGGTTAGACTATTTCATCAAAATAAGTCCAAAAATAAAGAAGGCCATTTGGATGTTGATGACACAGTGAGAATGACTGACTTTGGAATCAACTATTTGATTCATCTTATACTGAACAGTTAAGTCATCTAGGAAAACAATGTATCTATCTTGTGTCTACTCTTTAGAAAATGGTACATTTTGAATATGCAAAATATTTTGGTTCCAATTTTTAATGGAATTTGAATGTCAACACTGGGGCTACATCTGGATTTCATAATATTTGTATGTGAGTTTTTAAAGTTCTTCCCTACAACTTAAAAAACATATATATAGACTGCAAAGATCAAAAGAATTCACAAAACCTAAAACCTAAAGTCAAAAACAAAAATCGATGAAATGATAGAGATGTTAACTCTCAATAAGATCAATATATCTTTTGCAACCTGCACAATATTTTTAGAATATTAACATAGTACCGGGTTTAGGCTTCAGGCCAAGACTTAGGTCACACTGTTTCTCAGCTTCAAGACACAGACATGCCTTGGCACCTGGATGACAAAATTGATACTGGCAACACAGTTTCCAAAGATGATGCACATCTGTCACTGTTTCTTGCCACTCAACCTAAAGTCACATCACCCAAATAGCTCCTCCATAGTAACGTAAGGCAAGGTGACCACAGGAGCAGCAAAATGATTACCTTAAGAAGTAAAGGAGAGATGTGGCCTGCAGAGAGCAATCTGGCATTCACTAAGGGGAGGATGCATCAGGACCCTGGGAGACCAAATCTGCAAAGACTGTTTCCACAAAAGATGAGCCCAGGCTGCAGACACAGCATACTACCACTGAGGAAAAGCATCCAGGCCTTCTGATACAAGCATGCCTATGAACCTGAGTGACCACGTCTCCAGATCTCAGGTTCTTCACCTGTAAAAGGAAGGGACTGCATATGGTGATCTCTAACATCTTTCCTTGTTCTAAAAGTTCTTGATTCTATAAGTAATAACATCATCAGCAGTGTTATCCTCAAATAAACATAGTCATAATATCTGTGGCTTAACTTTAAGGCAGCCATAAGCTAGAAAATGAATTTTGTTATTTATAAATCATAAACAATGGTTGTCCAATTATAAGGGATAGATTAAATAAATCACAGAACACTTATACAATAGAATTCTATGTAAATGTTTCAAATCTTTACTTTAGATGAGCGTTTAGTGAAGTAAGAATATGATGATTATTGATTCCAATTCTTTTAAATATATGAAGTCTATCCGGAAAGTATCCAGCTCTGTCAATATAATGACAACAGTTTGCACGACATCGATGTAAGCTGGCAGCCAAGGAGAGTGGACTGTAATGCACATGCGTGAACAATGATGACTTCACTGTACTAGTCAGTGGGGTGCTAGATGCCACTCAGTGAGCATGTGTACTGTGTGGCCGTCGCATTCAAAATGAGTGAGTGAGTAGAGCAACGAAGCTGCATCAAATTTTGCGTTAAGCTTGAACATTCCTCTGTGGAAACGATTCGGATGAATCAGAAGCCTTTGAGGGAGGATGCAATGAGTGCAGCACAAATAAAAGTGTG
>CAUYRT010019767.1:0-24436 GCA_963574885.1 Lepilemur ruficaudatus
TAGCTCACAGCAACCTCAAACTCCTGGGCTCAGGACATCTTCCTGCCTCAGCCTCCCAAGTAGCTGGGACTACAGGCATGTGCCACCATGCCCAGCTAATTTTTTCTATATATTTTAGTTGGCCAATTAATTTCTTTCTATTTTTAGTAGAGACGGGGTTTCGCTCTTGCTCAGGCTGGTTTCGAACTCCTGACCTTGAGCGATCCACCCGCCTCAGCCCCCCATAGTGCTAGGATTACAGGCGTGAGCCACCGCGCCCGGCCAGAAGGATCTTTTAAAACTGTACGTCAGATGTCAATCTTTGGCTTTCTTCTGCACTTAAAAATAATTGATACCCTTGGCAACATAGAAAGATCCTGTCTCTACAAAAAATTAAAAAATTAGCCAGGCTTGGTGACCAGCCAGTTGTATTCTTGATAGTCTTTCCTGCTAAGTAGTGAGATAACTGGGGAGGGAAGGGAAGGGAAGTCCCTTGTTATTTTAATGGTCCCTCTGGTTATGCAGATAGAGGGAAAGTCCCTTCCAAGGGCCTGATGATCTCCAAGGGCCTTTAATTTAAAATACTCTTTATACCAAGGAGCCATATTTTGGGGTGAAATTTCCTGAGCTCCTTCAACACCAACAGAGCCTCAAAGGAAAGAGGCAAGGACCAAGCTCCGGAATGTAGCACATCAGGCCTGGTGTCAGCAGCAGGGACAAGCCGGTCAGAGCCTCCATGTGGCTGTCAGGCTGCAGAGACTTTTGACTCCCCAGTTTAGCCTCACCCAAACTTTTACACATTACCTAAGAGCGAGAAGGAGCTTAGACGGTGTTTTGTCCAATGCTCTTATTTTGCAGATGAAAAACTAGGAGACAAAACTGGTACTGGTTAGTGGGAGAGATGGGCCTGCAGTCTGACTCTGACTTCTCAGCCCAGCGTTCTCTCTACTTCCTGTATTTCTTAAACTTTGAATTAAAACAACCATATTCTGAACACGCCAAACATCTGTCTACTGTCTATAGGATTCATTCCTCTTGGCTTTCCTAGCAATCTCTGGGGAGAGAAAACAGCAAAATCCGAATGACGTGCAATTATTGCAATATCGAAACCACATTTTGACACGTGCACTAAACTAAGTAAAGAACCTAAGCTGGTCCATTAGCTATAAGTAGATATCACACTTGAAAACCAGGACATTTTCTGGATGGTTAACACTGAATCCAGCTTTGACAGTGAGCTCACATCCAGGGGAGCTAGTTGCCTTGGTTTTATTAAACCCTAGAACTGGATTTCCAGTACTGGCTACTCAGTCAAACTAATGTGAAATGTCCCTCCCCCACCACTACAAATGTCTAAAAACGTTAGATAAAACATGACAAAGTTTCTTTAAAATACATAATTGAATTAACCAGCAAGCAAGAGAGACTCTCAGATGGTAGAAACAGTGAGAAAACCAAAAGCCATAGCAATACTGTGTGAGTGAAAGGTGGAGTCCCCAGGGGTAGAATTAGGGACTTGTTTGACCCAGAAATAGGCCCTACAGCTGCAGTCTTAAGTTAGCATGCAGGTGAAGACACGAGACAATGTTCTGGAACCTTCCTACCAAAGTGCCTCTGCCCAGGGGCTCTGAAAAGGGAAAAAAAAAAAATCTGATTTTATATGATTTTTGTGATGCAGCAAACTCGGTTAAGCTTGTAATGTATAAATTGGTCCAGGTTGATAATACCCCTGTAGCAATTCAAGACCTTGAGATAATATAATTACCTGAAATGACTAAAAGAATGAATTTGTATAAAGTTATGAAAGAGATTTTAAAGAAGGAATAGAAAGTGTAAGAAAGAACAACATGTAGAGAAAACAGGACAGACGGGCTGATAAAAGAAACAGATAGAAACATAAGGGATAGTTTGAATTAAGAACAGAATGAATTATGCTCTCCATTCTTAGTTTATGACTAAATTTTCCTTTGGTTTCATAAAAACTCTCACTTAATAAAATTATTCAAATGTTGAACATTTTACTGGGTTGCATAATATTCCGCCCCCATTCATGTCTACCTGGAACCTCAGAATGTGATCTTTATACACGGGAGCTTGGCAGATGTGATTGAGTTAAGATGAGGTCATACTGTAACAGATTGGGGTCGGCCCTAATCCAGTGACTGTTGTCCTTGTAAGAAAGCCACGTGAAGACACAGAGACACAGCAATACAAGATAGGGGAAGAAGCCATGTGACAACAGAGTGGAGTGATGCAGCTGCAAACAGAGGAATGCCAAGGACTGCTGGTGTGGGAGTGAGGGGAGCTTTCCTTCCACCTTCTGAGGGTTTGATTATTTTCAGTCTCCGGAATAAGCGTGGTAGTAGACAGACTAACAAGAGAAAAGGCATACAAATTCATTACCTGCATAACACATGGGGGGTCCCACAAAGTAAGAGACTCAATTAAGGGACAGATGGTTGCCACTCAAATGGCATTTTGAGCCACAGAGATAGGGGCTGGGTGCAGTGGCTCTTGCCTGTAATCCCAGCACTTTGGGAGGCTGAGGTAGGAGGATGGCTTGAGGCCAGGAGTTTGAGATCAGCCTGGACAACACAGAGAGACTCTGAGACTCTATTTCAAAAAAAAAATTATTTTGTTTTTTTAAATTAGCCAGTCATGGTGGCACAGGCCTGTAGGCCAAGTGACTTGGGAGGCTGAAGTGGGAGGATCACTTGAGCCCAGGAGATCAGGTTACAGTGTAAATTAAAGGCTGTCTTGTTATGTAGATCTATTCCCTCAGCTAGCAGCTCTCAGAAGAATGGAGAGCTTCCAGTGGGAATCTCTGAGCAGGGTGTCAATCTGCTCTTTCTAGAACCACCTTTAGGCTGGTGGGGGTGGGGGCCTCAGAGAAAGCCTTTGCTTGCATGGGCTGTTTGCTTTACTGATGTAGATAGATGAAAATTTCCTTTACAAAAGGACAGCTTTTTAGAGCTATTCCTGTGCCTGCAGTTTCTCTGAATAGAACCGATATATGCCAAAGAAGTGTACTTTGGGTGGCATATTTTGGTCTCCCACGCTGGCAGTCATGGAAAGAGAGGATTCTTTCTTAGAGCCTTAGGAGGCAGCATGATCCTACAGACACCTTGATTTTAGAGTTTTAGCCTTCAGAACTGAGAGAAAATTGATTTCTGTTGCTTTCAGCCACTCGGATTGTGGTACTTCCTTACGGCAGTCCCAGGAAACTGATACAAACACACATTCAGTAAGAACTCAGGAGGTGGAAATAGGGAGGTTTGAGGCAAGGCAGTATTTGAAGAGCTTATGACTGAGCTTTTTCCAGATCAGATGAAAGACAAGAATTCTCAAATTTTAGGTTGCCAAATTCAGGACATAAAAATATAAGATTTCCAGTTAAATCTGAATTTTAGATAAGCAAAGATAATTTTTTTAGTAGAGGTATGTTCCATGGAATATTTGGGTTATGATTATCTGAAATTCAAATTTAACTGGGTTTCCTGTACTTTATCTGGAAACCCTACTCAAATTGGACAATCGCAGAGAGTCCTGGACAGGATAAATAAAAAATAAATTTATGCCTAAATGGATCCCAGTGAAACTGCTGAGCAACATAACAAGGAGAAAAATCTTTAAAAACAGCCACACAGGCAAAACACGTGTGACAGCAGATTGCTCTTCAATGACAATAGAAACCAAAGAATAATGGAATTAAGTATTCAAAGGGCTAAGGAAGAGCTGTCAACTTAAATACATTTAGGTAAATTATCATTCAAGAGTAAGGAGAAAATAAAATATTTTATGACAAAGGCAGAGAATTTTCCTCTCCCAGACCTTCACTTGGAGGATTATTAATTGACGTACTAGGAAGTAATGGCAAGGAGAGAAATTGATGAGTAAGTGGTTGCATTTAAATATTGCTGCAGACAGTCTTAGAATGGCCCCAGTGATGTCAGCCTCTGATATCCGTGCCTGGGTACACCCTCCTTCCTCTGAGTGTGGGCTGCACCTGGAGACTTGCTTCTAATCGGTTTCATATAATGCAGTGTTAAGTAACAGAGATCACATCCAAGTTAGGTTATGGAAAGGCTATACCCTCCCTCTCCCCTCCGCCTCATTCCTGCAAGCTGTCCTGGTGAGACCCGTCCTATGGAGAGGCCCACGTGGCATAAGGCAGAACTGTGCCCTCAGTCCAGTGGCCACGAGGAACTGAATTCTGCTGAACCACAGGCATGAGCTTGGACCCAGATGCTTCAGCCCCACCTGAGCCTTGAGACGACAGCACCCAGGCTCTGTAGCCCTGGCCCACAGCTTGATCTCAGCCTGGGAAGAGAGGCTGTGAGCCAGAACCTCCCCGATAAGTTGCTCCCAGATTTCTGGCCTGCAGAAACTGAGATAATAAAGGTTTGTTGAATTAAGCTGCTAAGTTTTGGGGTAATTCACTATGCAGCAATAAATAATACAAATATTATAATTAATATAATTATATTATTATACTTATTATATATTATTATAATTATAATAGTATCTGTAAATAACAATAGCAATGACTAATTGTGGAGCAACAGAAACGAGATGTCAGTAAATACTAGATAACATAACATGGCAGATACTGCAAGTGACTGGAGTTAATGTGTTCTAAATTCCCTGTATTATGGATGAGGGTAGAGATACTGATTTATTTTAAAATTTGTTAAGCAAGAATGAATATTTAAACTTTAAGAATAACCAGTGAGGCTGGCATTCAGTGGCTCACGCTTGTAATCCTAGCACTCTGGGAGGCCGAGGCAGGATTGCTTAAGGTCAGGAGTTCAAGACCAGCCTGAGCAAGAGTGAGACCCCATCTTTACTAAAAATAGAAAAATTAGCCGGGCGTGGTGGCGCATGCCTGTAGTCCCAACTACTCAGAAGGTTGAGGCAGGAAGATCGCTTGAGCCCAGGAGTGAGAGGTTGCTGTGAGAAATGATGACGCCACGGCATTCTAGCCTGGGTGACAGATCGAGACCCTGTCTAAAAAAAAAAAAAAAAAACAATAACCAACTGGGGAAAGGGAAAAAGGAAATAAAGAAAACCCATTAATTTGAGAGAAGGCAAAAAAAAAAAAAAAGAGAGAGAGCGAGAAATAGAAGCAAAGAAAAAGTATAGTAAAAAAAGGGCAAATCAGCTGTTAGAAATTAATACAAATAAACTAGTTATCACAATAAGTTACTTCAATAGCTAAAAGACATGTCTCATTTAAATAAAGTAAATTGTAGAGCTTGTGATTTCCTCTCTTAAGCCACTCAGAGGAATTGTTAAAATGCAATCTGTGCATAAACTGTATTGTTTTGAGGAGAGAAGGTGCTGGCAACAACCAGAACTGACGACATAATTAAATTTGCTACGGCCAATTTGAGGCTTGGAGGGGGGAGACGAGTTGCATACAAAGCCTCCAAGTGGCTGCGAAACCATTTAGCTCCGTGACCTTGGGCGAGCATCTCAGTTTCTCATTCGTAAAACTGAGGGTAATCCTTGCCTTAACTTCTTCATTGGATATTTGTGACGCTCATAAAAGGACAACCATTGGAACACAAGTAGTAAAGTTCTGTGCAGAAATCTGAGTTATACAGTCTGAATACAATCTAGTTCATTGCTAGAAGCATGACAAATAATCTATGATATTTTTCAGTCTTGTTTTTACTTTCAGTTAAATACCATCCTGGCCATCTCAGGCTGTCTTGGAACCAGCTTTAACTCAGATGCCATTTTCATTTTTGTGTGCCACGGATTCCCAGGGATTGGCAGCACGAGACTCCAGCTTGCTAACTCTCCGGTCATTCATTCATTCCTCGTTTATTAATCTATACACAGAGTGTGCTGAATCCATGGGGCCGGGACGAGGAGGTGAGTGTGGGAAGGCGCCAATTCACTGCACGCATAGACCACTTGGACCAGAACCTCTCCTCACCGTTGAGGGCTCTTCTGCCTCACAACCCTGGGTTCCTCCTGCCAAGTCGACGTGTTCCAGGCTGTGCAAAAGATCCTCAAAGGCGCTGGAAACTTGATTTACTTGTTTAACCACAAGCGCAAGCCTCAGTGCATCCTAAATTCTCTTAGACTCTCTCCTTTCCTTTAATTGGCCAAGTTCCTCTGAGAGCTCATGAAGACGGACTTGTTGGGCAGCTTCTCTCTCCAGCCCGAAGCAGCCTACACCTCTGCACGGTACCCCAGGCTTCAGTATAAATAAATCAACCTTCCTTCTGAACGGTGGGAGCTGCCAGGGCCTGCCCATGCAGTGGACCCTTGTGGCTGGACTGGCCTTTTAGAAGGAACTGGAGGAGGTAGATCTCAAAGAGTTCAGATGCTCAGGTAGGGTAGATGTCCCCAAAGTTCAGACCCTATCTCACTGTTATTCAAGTTTTTGTAGTGGGCAAAATTGGCTAGAGCTACCACCAAAACACGAGGAAATGATGGGCTAAGAACCGGCTGCATCCTTTCTTATGATTGAGACATTTTCCTAGATCCTGGGAGCAAGCTTCTCCTGCATCCATGCCTGCTGGACGTCCCCAGGCTTCCACCACTGCACCTCACCTCCCCAACCCTAGGGCTGAATAGCTTCCATTTCCAGCTGGTCCTTCTGGTATACCCTTGAGGCCATCCTCTGAGTCTGCCCAATCCTCCAACCTAAGAACGCTGTGCAGGCATCGTTCTTGTTGCCTAAGTGGGGCAGTAAACTTTTATTGCAGGTCACCTGATAAACATAAACTCTAGCCCAGTGGCCTAGAGAAGATGAAAGGCAGCCGTACTGCCCAGGGTGAAGCACAGACCTGGGCTTGTAGAAAGGGACACCATGAATCATGCTGTGGAGGGAACAAGTGCGTGAGCAGAGCAGAGGGGGAGATGCCAGCCAGACACGGCCAGGGGTTGGCGTCCCCTGAGCTCCTCCGCCATTTGCAGAGGTGGCACACATTACGGTGTCTCGTAATTCATTAGTTGTTCTGTCTGCAGCCTCCTGCAGGCTCCCAGGGCATTGCACCTGCGCCTGGCTCAGCCTTCTGCCTGAATCCAAGTGCAGTGTTTCAAACACAGTGGCCCACCATCACCTTGTAATTAATTGAATGGAATCTGTTTCCAGGGACCACTTCCTGGTGAGAATCGGCCCGTCCTTCCTCAGTCTTGCCCCATTCCTCACATGACTTCCCCTTGCTGCGCAGGAGCTCAGGGAGAAGTGATCAATTCATTCTGACTGTTCTCAGCTTCAAGAAACCCGTGGGCCTAACTATGCCACCCAGCTGTTTCCCCGAAAAGACACTCCTGGGCTCCAGCTCTTTGAGCTAATTTTTAACTTCCTTAAGCCTCACAGTGTTAGGTAAGGTGGTCTCTGTTTGGATTGAATTTCTGCAGTTTGCCACTGGAAAGCATCCCTTTTCCGTCTGCGGAATGGTCGGGCAAACACGTGTTCACGTTAGCCACTGTCTTCTAGGAAAAGTTCTTCTGAAGAATTATTAAAAATCTGCTCCTCGATGTGTAACCACTTGCTTTTTCTTTTCCCCGCTCGTAATTGTTGACTGTGCTCCGAGTGTTTGCCAAAGGCACAGGTGGGGGCCGCTTCGCAGCGGCGCGGGGGGTGTATCACTCACGTGCATTGTCACCGCGCAGCTGAGAACTGCCGGTGTCACCGCAGCAGCATCACCGCGGTTTCTGCCAGTGTGTACAGAGGAGACGGGAGCAGCACACCAAGCTCACCCAACCAGATGCGGGCAAGCTTGGCCCCAGGTCACCCGTGAGCTCTCTCCTGCGTTCCTGCCAGGCGTCTGAGAGCCTGGCTTGAAAATGTTTAAAAGCGCAAGGTGAATGTTTTCAGAACAAATCTATCCGCCTGGTGTCCACAGACATCTCCACGATCTTCTGTGGCATAATCTAAGTCATAATATTAAAAGCAAACGTGAGCCACCTCCATACAGCGCAGTGGAGGCGGGAGCTGACGTCGTGGCGCGGTTTCATCAGCGTCCTACTGCTGCTGTGAACACTCACTCCGATGTTACTGGCGTAGACAACACAACTTATCTTTGTGCAGTTGTGGAGGTTGGGAGTCTGACTCGGGTCTCCCGGGGCTAGAGTGAAGGTGTCACAGGGCTGCACTCCTTCTGGAGGCTGGACACAATCTGTTCCCAGCCTTTCCCAGCTGCCAGCAGCCACCCGCCACCCTCCCCCAGCCCCAAAGGCAGCAGCGGGCGCAACTGTCCTTCCAGAGGCCCCTGGCCTCGGGCTCTCCTGCCCGGCCCCCCTCCTCCGCGCCTATTAGCGGTACCTCTGCGCCTGGGCCCACCTGCGTAACTCAGGGTAATCTCTCCGTTTTAAAGTCAGCGGATTAGTAACTTTAATTTCACCTACAACCTTAATTCCCCTTTTCCATATAACATGACATATTCACAGGTTTTAGGGATTATGACAGGGACACCTTTGGGGGCCCGTGTTCTGCCAGCCAGTGGTGGCCAACTTGCTGCCTGGCCGTGCTGGAACCAGGTGTCAGGTGTCAGTTTGGCGTGAAGGCGAAGCAGGTGCTCAGATCCAAACCTGGCTTCGCCACTTGCTGGTTCATAACCTTGGGCAAGTGACTGCTCTTCTCTCTGTTGGTCTGGCTTCCCAGGATTTGGGGTGCCAGTAGTTTATCTTGGAGGTGATCCCAGGAAGCAGTGTGGGCCAGTGGGGACATTCATCAGGGCAGACACGCGGAAGGAGCGTGCTGGGAGCAGGTTAGCACGGTGGGCGGGGGCGGGGCTCAGGCTTGCAAGGGACTCTCTAATTGGTCCCCTGCAGCGCAGAGACTCCCTTCATTCCTGGACTCCTCCCCCAACGACTGGAGGCTGCTCCTCCAGCTCCTGTCCTGCCCTGGTGTGGGCTGAGCCTGCTCTTGGGGCCAGAGTACACCCTGAGGCGGGAGAACACAGGAACCTGTCCCCAGTCAGCAGGTGGCTCCGGGCGGGCCCACCAGACATGGGTGGGGTGGGTGCTGCCAGCAACTGTCACATTCTCTGAGCCTCAGTTTCCTCAGCTGTAAATGTAGGAGGATAATGATAGTATGTGCCCACACCCGGGGTCATGGCGAGGGTTAACCATGGCAGTGTGAGTTCATTAATTAGCACAGTGCCTGGCAAGAATGTACATTGTGGTTATTATTCTGGCTCGTGGCCGTGTGGCCCTAGGTGAGTCACTCTGTCCTTGTTTTCTCTGCTTCCTCACCTGTGACCTGAGGGAGGTCACTCACTCGTGCTACCCATCCCTGGTGAGAGGTAGGCCCAGCACAAGAAGCTAAAGCGCCCCGTGAACACAGCAGATACCATTCCTGCTTACGTGGCCCTTCCAAGTCTGCCAGGTGGGACAGATGGCAGCAAATAAACACTCCTACAAATGACTGAAAGTCGCGGCTGAGATGGCGCTGGAAGGAGAGGTACACAAGGTCAGGAAGGCGCTCCAGGGCCTTCTGCGGCTCAAGTCAAGGTCGGTCTTTATCCAAGGAACAATGCAAAGCCACTGAAGTTGGACCCACGTTCTAGAAGATTCCTTCCAGCTCCAAACCATAGTGGGTTGTGCAATATCTAAACATCCGGTTATAATGCAAGACAGAAGGAAAGTACACTTTGTGTTTAATTTAACCTAAGATCAACATGCCAAGTATTCTAATTGTTTCACACCTAGCCCAAAGCCAGGGAGCTGAGATCAATCAACCAACCAGTCAATCATTTTTTAAAAAGCAAGAAGCACAAAGCAGAGCCCCTTCTTGACTTTTAGCTCCCCATTTGATGGGCAGCAACTCACGTGGACATTCACAACCTTGCCGTGGGCTGGGGAGACAGCTGAGCTGGGAGGCCGGCCTCTCTCTTTTCTGAGCCGGTGCTACACCCTGGGTGCCTGTTTGTCATGTTCTGCTGGGCAGGTCCTTTGTCTTTGTCCCGGTTCAACTCCAATCAAGTCCATAACCTTTTCCCGAGCAGCCTACTGTTGTAGGGTCATGGTGCCTTTCCGCGGCGGGGCCTGGGAACTCAGACCAAACCACTACTTGGACTTCAGTCCTAGTGGATTATCATGAGTGTTCTGGCCTCTATCGTGAGTGACAGTAAAGCCACCTGTTTACCCATTATAACCCCACAGGGTCGTCAGGTGGGCCGTCTGGGAAGACCATGCAGGCCACAGGAAGGGAACCTCCTGAGACAAATGGGTGCCGCCCATATCGCAGTCTGCAGTTCCAAACGGAACCCCTGGGTCCTCTGATGTGCTTGTGAACATATCAAGAAGGTACTGGCCTTCTGTGGATACATGAATATCACAGAGTTACAGGCTGCATGTTTGTGACTCCCCAGAATTCATATGTTGAAGCCCTAATCTCCAATGTCAATGGAGATGGAGCCTTTGGGAGGTAATTAGGTTTAGATAAGGCCGTCAGAGTGGGGCCCCGTAATGAAATTAGTGTCCTTCTACGAAGCAGAAGAGGGACCGGAGCTCTTTCTCTCTCTCTTCCACGTGAGGACACAGTGAGAAGGTGGCCGTCTGCAAGGCAGGAAGAGAGCCCGCACCAGAGCCTGACTGCGCTGGCTCCCCGATCTCGGACTTCCAGCCTCCAGAACTGTGAGCAGTAAATGTCTGTTGCCTGAGCCACCCAGTCTGTGATATTTTGTTATACCAGCCAGAGCCGACGCACATGTATGCATATATAAATCTGCCAGGATTCTTCTGATAGTTATATTTTACTAGAGAGACTGATTCCAAAATAGCTGAACTTTGTGATCTTTGTTTTGCTCAAAGGGGGCTGCCTGTTATCTCCATGATGCTGGAAGTAACAGTGTCCGTGAGACAAATGCCGAGATTGGGATTTTTGGGGCAGTCAGTGTTCCCAGTCCCCCCGACACCAGGGCTGTCTCTCCACCAGTGCTTGCAAGAGAACGTGGCATGGGACACACCCACCACCAAGCTGCCCAGCTGGGGCCCGTGTACACCAGCCTCAGCCTTCTGCTGCCCTCCCCAAGACACCATCTGAACAGGAGCAAGGGCTAAAGTTGGCGCTGAGTGATAAGCACCGTGCAGGCCCCACACCTGCAGGACAGTGGGGAGGCATCCTGAGAGGCCTCCAGGACACCCTTCCCATTCTGCACCATCGATGGTGACTCGCCATAGTCCTGGGGCATCCACACGTTGGGGCATCAGCCGCCTCAGTCATGAAAGGGACTGAGCATGACAAGGCCATTGCTTCCTCATGAACCAAAGTGGCATCGTCCAAAGATCCCTGAGGATGAGTCTCACCCAGAAAGCCTTTCAAGTCAAAACGTTCCCTGTCCCCAGGCCCCAACCCAGACTGACTGCAAGGGCCTGTTAAGATATGAATTTAACGAGCACTCCCGAGACTTCATAAGCAGGGGAATTTTGGAAACACTGACCCGGGGCATGGCTCTGCACCAACATCCCCACGTTTGCAGCTATGAGTCTTTTATAAAACTGCTTTATTTTCACCCAAAGCAGGCTAGAAGTCAGGCCTGGATTTCCCAGCTGTCACTGCGCAAACCTCTCTCCAGGCCTTGCTGGAAGGACACTGGCGCATACTCCTGTAGGAAATCATCCCCTGATGTCTGCACCCCCAAGAGCTTAGGGGACCCAGACTCTACCTATGGCCCCTCGAGGCCCCTCCTGCCCTCCCAATGAGAGGTCCTGCCTCCCCTCACCCTTCCCTGCCACTTGCCTCCTCCCCATAGCTTGGCTCCACCTCCAACACAACTTGTTGGTGGCCAAGACTGAAAATAAATGCATGTCGTGGGCACCAGGCATACCAAGAGGAAGAGTGCCCATCACGGAGCCCCTGCAGCTCCAGGGGAGACAGGCACACCCGCAACAGCCAAGACTCTGTGGGACAGACTGTCTTGTGATGGGAGTGAGGCAGGCCCAAGTGCACGTGAGAGCTGTCCTAGGCATCCTGTTTGGGAAGGGAAGAGATTGGGAAGACCCAGAGGTCTGACACTGAATACACGCCTGCCCTGTGCCAAGCCGTGAGATCGCGACACAGAGACTGAGGAGCTACTCTCCCCAAGGGACTCACAAGCTGTAGAGGGATTGCAGAGACAAGGAGCATCTCTGGGAGAGGTGGTCAGGGTCCCCACGGCAGTGTGGACAGCACCCTGACCCCTTTGGGGAAAGGCACTGGTCATCCATGGCCTCGGCTCCCTCTCAGCAGGTGCGTCAGTTACTAAGACCAAAGTGGGTGTTGAGGACACTCGTGTTAAATACGGCACTCTCCTGAAAGAGGCATAAATGAACATTTGGGATAAAATGCTTATCTTTTGATGTAAATTTTTGACTCCTAGATTCTAAGTATCCTCAGAATTACTGGAACATAGATTCTACAGGTTGTATTCAAGACAAATGAGCTTTAGGTTCGAGCTGCTGACGGCTGTCTGCAACAGGTAATGAGAGGGAAGAGGCAAAACAGGTCGGTCCGGTCATGAACACTTTACCTGCCGGGCTCAGCCAGCTGCCGGTAGACACTTGCCCTCGCAGGTAAGTACTGATTAACCCCAGTCTGGAATCAGGGCACATAATTGATGGTTTGAAGACTGGAGGACTCATGCTCTGCAGGTGAAGTTACTGGGGGGACACTGACAGACAGGCTCATCTTACACCCAGACCCCAAGGTGAGCAGGTCAAAGGTCGCAGTGGAGGACCTGGCAGAGTGGGTCTCCGTGACTGCATGTGAGCATAGAATTTTAGAGCTGGAAGTTCCTTGGGCTAATCCCATCTAGCTTCATCCTCAGACACGCATCGTTCTCTAGTACCCAACTTATGTTCATCCATTTATGAGCATTTCTACTCTTCAGACTCCCACCTCTGAGTAGGACAACAGGAGGCAAACTCTGAACAAGCCCGTGTCAGACAGACTCTTGGTCGAGGCCTTCACACATCGCCTCTCCCGTCAGAGAACCACGCACAGGGACGTCTACTGCCAGCGCCCCAGAGCCACCAGCCTAGGCGAACGCTTCCACTGGCCCCTTTATTTAGGATGCAAACTCGGGACACTTCAAGACTAATAATGAATCATAGGTCCAGTGAAAAATATTCTGTCTTCCAGCTCTTCTTTTTGGGTTTCACAAGAATATAGTTTTGAGGAAGAAACCTGATGTCCAAGCCTACACAAAGGCCAGAGCCAGGGACAAGCCACCACAATGGCCTGTGCTTTGCCAAGACCCGTGGCCTGGGAGGAAGGTCCCACCGCACAGGGTGCTGACACGCACAGGGAATTATTCACAGACGGACCAAACGCGGTTGCTCTGAGTTTGGCCTCCCAGGTGGTCTGGGCCTGTGTCCCAGAGGCACATGTATAGCACTTCTGTTCTCTTCCCATCAGAGGCACCAGGAGTGATGAGGGACCCCGATGGCAATGCAGGAACTCTCAGGACAGTGCAACTTTACTCCAGTGACCACATGTGACCGCAGGGGGCAAAGACAGAGATGCTGACTGGGTAGTAACAGGCCATTGGTCATGGCAATTTTTGTTTTGACAGAACTCTAGAAAAGCCACCTGACTTGGGAATGAAGTCCAGATGGTCTAAGCTGCACTTATGGTTGTTGAACCACCTGAAGCCAGGAGGGCCTTGTTCGCCTCCAGATGAACACCGGGCAGACACTCAGCCACTTTGAGAAATTAAAAGACAAATTCTCTTTCAGATAGGCCTATGTTCCATTTGGAAGATTGCAAAGGGACATTCCAGGGTAGGTCACTGCAGGGCCACCACCATTGTCTAGAAAGCCATCTTGCTGCTGGTAAGAGAGACTGATAAGCAAGCGTGGGGGCGGAGTTGTTATTACTTCCTGGGGAAACCTAAGCCCAGGGCCAGCTGTGTCATTTGTGGGGACAGGGCAAAGTAAACACATGAGGCCCTTGTCCAAAAGTTATGAAGAATTTCGGGATAGCAACAGAGCAAAGCATTAAAGTAAGTGCGAGGCCTGCGTTAGTGTCCTACAGCTGCTGTAACAAATACCACAGATGAGGTGGCTTAAGGCAACAGAAATGTATAGCCTCATGGTTCTGGGTCCCAGAGGTCAGAAATCCAGGTGTGGGCAGTGCTGGTTTCTTCTGCAGGCTGAGGAAGGTCCACCCCGAGCTTGTCTCCTGGCTGCTGGTGGCTGCTGGCCGTCCAGGTGTCCCTCGGCTGGTGACTGCGTCACACTGATTTCTGCCTTCGTCATTTTGTCACCCTTCTCTCTGTGTGGCATTGTGTCTCAACTTTCCTGCTCCTGTGTCTTACTGAATTTAGAGCCCACCCTAAATCCAAGACGATCTCATCTCAAGACCCTTCACTTAATGACATCTGCAAAGATTCTGTTTCCAAATAAGGTCACATTCACAGGTACCAGGGGTCAGGACAGGGACATATCCTTCTGGGGGCCACCATTCAATCCACTACAGGGTCCTTCCAACCGCAACACCTGTGCCCGAGTTGCACGCCTACGAAGTGGGCCCCGCCTAAGTCCTGGGAAACCTAAACTTGATGCACGGCATTAGGTCAGAGGCTGCATCACGCGCCCTTGTTTCCAGCCCACAGCCTCTTCAGACTCAATTTCTTTCCCACAACCCCAGCCCCCAGCCTCTCCTGGCTGCACAGGTTTGGCCGCGGGGGTGGGGTGGGGAGGGTCCATGGTTGCCTGACGGCCCCTGCTGTCGCAGGCTCACGCTCCACCGAAAAGAAGAGCCCATCTCTCTCTTCTGGAAGCTGTTCTTCTTGTAGGACAGAGAATTCCGTTGCTGGTTTGTTTGTCACGTGGGCTCCTTCTATCCATTAAGTAACTGAGCCACTCTGGCCCAGGAAGCCCCAGTCTTGAAATGACCCCAAGGGTCGGTACAGTGGCCCTTCTCCCATCCAGACCCTCTTTGCTCTGGAGTCCCTCTGCCTCACGATCTGGCCACCTGGACCCAACCTGGAACCATGCAGACCCCCGAGCCCCTCACCCTGAGCTCTAGGGCACACCTGCCTGCCCTGCCCATCCCAGGCACATGGCACCAAGCTGGCTCCAGACTCAGCACCACCCACCTCCCCACAGACTCTGATGTCCCCGCCTGCAGCACCCCTGCCTGCCTGCCAGCTGGTGCCCCTCCACAGACACCCCTGCAACTCAGCTGGGACACACCAGTACTGCCGTGCCCCTCGTTACCGTTGTGACATGTCCACTGCCTGGTGCCCCTACCCCTCCTGTGACTTCCCCAGGATCCAGAAACTACAGTGTAACACCTGGCCACGCAGAGGGCCTCCAGGACCCCAGCCCAGTGGTACAGGTGACCTCTGCTCCGATTGGTCAATGCCTGTGGTGGGCAAGATAGGGGCCTCCAAAGATGTCCACGTCCTAATCCCTAGAACCTATGACTCTGTGACCTTACATGGCAGTAAATTACCCTGGAGATGATCCTGGACTATCTGGTGTGTGTGTGGTGGGGAGGAGCAACGTAGTCTCAAAGGTCCTGCTAGGAGAGAGGACGGAGGGTCACTCAGCAGCAGCGCCATGGTGGAAGCAGAGGTCGGAGTTCTTGCAGGAGGGAGCCATGAGCGAGGACACTGCGGCCTGTCGAAGCTCAAAAGGAGAGAACAGATCTTCCCCTGGAGGCTCAAGGAGGAACGCAGCTCTGCTGGCACCTTGATTGTAGCCTATTGAAACTGACTTGGGGACACCTGACTTTCACAACTGCTAAATAATAAATTTGTGCTATTTCAAGCCGGTTTGTATTGATTTGTTACAGCAACAGCAGGAAACTAGCACAATGCCCATGCCACTTCGAGCCTGTGCCTGGAGGACAATAGCTGTCATTGGCCAAAGTAGCACCATGGCAAAGCCCAGAACCAAGAGGCAATGCTAAGTAGACCTGGGCTCCAGTCCCCAGGGAAGCCACGTAACCTCTCCCCATCTCAGCGCCTTGTCTGTCAAGAGGATGGCAGTTCCTACCTGTACTGTGTACTTTGTTCTCTAGTATCCCCTTCTTGCTCTAATAGGCCCAATTTTATAAGGTGGACACATGTCCTAGACGGGCCACCTCCTGGCCACAGGGATTAGCCCAGGACTGGCCCCTGCATGCAGGTCACGAATTTTTTCTAAATGGACAACTGGAGAAAACCTCATGATAGGAGCCAGATTTGCTTGTGTTTTCATTGTACAAAAAGCTTTCCACTGGATAAGAGGGAAAAAAGCCAACACTTAAGGGGAGCCGAGATGGAGCGTGTGCTGACTGTGACACCCTCCTGCTTTCCAGCCCCTCAGATGCCCCAGTTTCTGGGGTTCCTCCTCCAATCCTCTGAGAAACCCTGAGATGCTCCAATCATCCCATCTCGAATGTGACCTAGTTTGTTTCCCGTAACTGAGGGAGCCCTGACTCACTCACTGCCTCCCAGGGCTGCCGTGAAGATGAAATGAAATAAAAGCACAAAGTGCTTAGCAAGTTCATAACACGGCCTCAGTGAATGGTGGCTGTTATTATTACAACACCAGACTTCCCGGGATCCCCCGACACCCTTGCGCCTAAGGGAGATCTGACACCAGCAGATTTCCAAGGTTCCTGGGCGTCTGTCCCTCGTCTCTCTGCCTCCTTGAGGCCAGGCTTTCGGGCCTGCTGGCATCGGTGCTGCCTCTGCGGCCCAGCGCTGCTGCCCACCCCAAGCCATTCCAGCGACTTCCTGCCCATCTGTCATTCTCTCCTGCTCCCACCAGCCTCTGTCTTCATTTGACTGGCACTCCCCAACCAGCTGACCTTGATCACAGACATGTGGCCCATTCAGATGGCCCCAGGCCAGACTCTGAGTTAGCAGCAGGTGCTTCCTTAGTTCACAAAAGAACCTTAAGTAACCTCCAGAAGCTTCCCTTATGGGACATCCCCAACCTCCAGCAGCTTCCTCTATGGGACTTCCCAGCCATTTTTAGGACTGAATGAGAGAGACCATTGCTAGCAGCCTACCGGGACAGGAGCACCCAGGCTCTCCTAATGGAGGCCCATGCAGTCAGAAGTCCACAGCTGCACAGGACACGGAGATATTTATTGGTTAGGAAGGTAAATTGTGGGGGTCCTCACTCAACATTCAAATATTGGGCGAGAACGAAAATCTGTCAAGAGCACACGCATCCTTTTTCACAGGGGTTTTCCTTTTGTCAATCATCTTGCATAACTGTGTCATAATGAACTTAAGTAAAATTAAATTTGAAAAACTCACAGTGACGTAATGAAGCCATTCCACTCCAATGAGTGGCTGGGACCGGCTGTCACTGGCATCCCAGCCCTACCAACTGTGGGCCTCACTCACCCCTGCTTCTGGGGGTTTAGCTACTTGGAGCAAAAAGCTTCTTGACAAAGGTCTCAGGTAACCCTGAGGGTCAGGGCAGCCTGTCTCGTTTCCCTCCGCTTGGAGAGTCCCTGCCTTTCCGTCTCGTGTCAGTGCTCTGATTAGGTTTCCCAGAAACACAAACACACACACACAAACAAAAACTATCAGAAAGACTGCCAGCACAATAGCATGTTGTTCGTCAGGCGAGAACACATCACGACAGCGGTGCCCTGGCAGGGATGCACGGGGAGTGACCACCTTGGCCTGTCGTGTCAGGACACACTAGGCTCTCTGTATCCGTGGGTTCCACATCTGCAGACTCAACCAACCGGGGACTAACAATACTTTTGAAAAATAAATAATACAACAATAAAACTAATAAAAATTTAAAAACAATATGGTATAACAACTATTTACATGGCACTTACTTTGTATATTAGGTAGCATGAGTAATCTAGAGACGATTTAAAGCACATGGGAGGATGTGCGTAGGTTACGTGCAAATACTACGCCATTTTATAGAAGGTACTTGACCATCTGTGGACGTGGGTGTCAGCAGGGTGTCCTGAAACCAATGCCCCCCTGTGGGACATTGTGAGGGACAGCTGTGATTCAGAATTGGAGATACACAGAATGGGCGTGCGTCCCTCCGGCTTACAAAGCTTTGACGGCAGTCAATACTTCAGTATTTCCTTCAGGGCTGTGCCTCTCCGCACTGCTTCCTGTCGCGGTTGCATGGTGGTCCCCTAACATATATGTCCACCCAGAGCCTGTGAGTGTGCCTTTGTTTGCAAAAGGGGTCTTTGCAGATGCAAGGTAAGGCTCTGGAGAGGAGCGCATCCTGGATTTAACGTGGGTGCTGAGTGCACAGACAAGTGTCCTTGCGGGAGAAGAGCAGGGCAGACACACGAAGGGGGAAGCCCAGGTGAAGACGGGGCAGGGTGGGGCTGGAGAGAGGCCTGGAACAGAGTCTCCCTCGGAGCCTCCAGAAAGAACCAATCCTGACCTACTTTGATTTCCTGCCTCCGGCCTCCAGAACTGTACGAGCAAACATTTCTGTTGTCATAAGCCACCCTGATGTGGTGATTTGCTGTGGCAGCCACAGGAAGTGAACATGCCTCCCAGGACAGGCTCTTACTGCCCACAGACACCCAACACCGCCTCTACTCTTAGTCCCATTTTGTGCTGGGGCATAATGATACCCGCCTGCCAGGGAGACTTAACATCTAAGTGGACTTGATGTTTCCCCCAGCGCTGACCTCCGCGAAGCATCGCCCTTGACGTAAAAGGGTGAGAGGGCTTGGGAGGGCCTGGGGGCCCATGGGCAGATGCACTCTGTTGTAAAAAGTAAAAAGTAGAAGGCAGCTGAACAAGCTCCCTGAGAACACGTGCCTAAAGACCGGAGGAAATTTTGCATGTGCAGGCTCGTCGTCACCGACTTCCCTGATAACCAGCTGCTTGCCTTGTGCTGCGGTTCTTGGCTAATAATGCCAAGCATTGCTATGTCAACGAATAAACTCGGAAGTCCCAGTGGTGGTAAAACACAACAGAGATCCCTGGTCCGGCTCACACCACAGTTGGGTGCCACGTGAGCAGTGGGACTCTCCTGACTCAGGCTTCCCGCCTGGCTGTTCCCATCTTGCACCCCATTATACTGGAACCCATTGCTTCTGGGCCTGCAGAGGACAGTGAGAGTGTGGAGAAGGGACATCCTCTTGGAACTGCCCTTTTTCAATCGAGTTACACGGGTGAGAATCGAGGCAGGACCCCGCCTCACCCTGCGGGACTGGAGAAAGGGGAGAAGCCTCTGCGGGTGCACGAGCGCAGGGGGCTGTGCCTCAACAGAACGGAAAGGACCAGGAGGGGCCGCGCAGGGGGAGGAGGGACCAGCTGCCCGTGCGTTGCCTGGGCTCATGCAGGCAGCTAACCCAAGGATCCTCAAGTATCTTAAAATTGCGTAAAAAAATCGGGAAGCAACAGAAATCAAGCCGGTTGCGGGGGGAGGGGAAGACGGGAGGGTGAAATCACACCTAACAGGTACAATGCACACTATCTGGGTGACTGGCACACTTACAACTTTGCCTCAAGCAGTACAGAAGCAATTATGCAACCAAAATGTTTGCACCCCATAATATTCTGAAATAAAAAAAATAAAAATAAAGGTAATCTTTGGAAATCTTAAAAAAATAATCAGGAATGTCATTGCTACTCAGGATGTCCTGGGAATCTAACAAATTAAGGCTCATGAGTGCGTGAGGCCGCACTAGCCACCAACTGGCACTGCTGTTCCCGCTCCGACCCAAGTGCTGGCAGAGGCCACCGCAGCGTCCACTGGACGGAGGCGGATCTGTGCACATCCGGGGGCCTCTCCCGGCATGTGCGTGCGCTTCCTTTCTGCAGAGTTCCCCGTCTGCACCCGCCCGGCATCTGCAGGTGCAAGGGCAGCATACACACATCACATCCCTCACGGTGCGGAAACCATGGCTTTGGTCCCTGCTTCCCAAAGTGTGGTCCAGAGACTAGGAGCATCGTATCACCAGGGGGCTTGTTTAAAATGCACAAATCTGGGTCCCATCTCGGCCTATTAACAAGAATTTGTGTTTTAGCAAGTTCCCCAGATAAGTCCTGTGTACATTCCAGTTTGAGAGCTACAGAATCTGCTCATTCCAGAGCAGGTCCATAAGAACAGTAAGTCAAGGTCTAACTTGAATGGTGCTGATCATCACCTTAAAGGGGAGCCAGACAGACGAGAGTTACTCTGACTGTGTGAAGACTGAGACGCAAAGCCCGTGCGCACGGCAGGGAAGAACGACTCAGACACTCAAGGGGCAGAACCCTTCCCACAGCCTAGAGTCCTTGACTGAATCCTGATGGTAAATGAGTCCCTTACAGGCGTAGGAGTGTAAATGTACACACAGGTAGATGTTCACACACTTCCATCTGGCAAAGAGCCTGAAGTTAGGATCAGCGTCCTGAGCTCACCGTCAGGCTGCAAGGCAGCAGCAACATGGAATGTTCTTCTGGAATCAATGCACATTCCTGGGAGTGTGAAAACCCAAGATCTGAAAAATTAAAGATTTGTTAGACATCGTGGGTCAATAGCATCGGGCTGTTTTTTCCCTTCTCCCAGACCTGTTCGAACCCTGAGTTTTACCAAAGGAAACCTCCACTGTGATTTGGTACTCAAGAGCCCAACTGCAGCAATTAAAGTGGATAACAGAAGCTCAGACAAGGCCTCATTAATAATGTAATTAAATCTGCCTGCAATGTTGTTTTCCTTGAGTGTTCACATTTGATGGTATAAGAATGGCACTGTCTATTGGGAACAGAAAAGGAAACACTGACAGAATGTATCATTTTATCGAGATGGTTAGAAATAAATATATTCCTAAGGATTTTTGAAGATGACTCCAAGTACCCATCAGATAAGGGTTTTTTTAATCAATTTTAAAAATGGAGATATAATTAACATAATATAAGATTCATGGTTTTACGGTAGACAATTAAATGAGTTTTAGTACATTCACCATGTTGTGTAGACATCACCACTGTCTGTTCAAGAACATTTCCATCATCCTAAAAGAAACCCGGTACCCATTGCCGTCAATCTCGCCCACCCTCAAACCCCTGCCAACCACTCAGCCACATTCTGTCTCTCTGCATTTGCCTGTTCTGGGCATTGCATGTGCCTGGCATCATATGATATACGGCCTTTTGTGCCTGGTTTCTTTCACTTAGCACAATGTTTTCAAGGTTCATTCACGTTATAATACACACCAGTTCCTCATTCCTCTTTATGGCTGAGTAATATTCCATTGTGCACATATATTTAATATCAAATTTTGTTTATTCATTCATTAGTTGATGGACATTTGGGTTGTTTCTACTGTCCACCTGTTAGAAATAATGCTACTATGAACATTTGTGGACAAGTTTTTCTGTAAACATGTTTTCAGTTCTCTTGGGTGGGAGAACTGAAAATCCCTAGAAGAGAGATTACTGGGTCATATAGTGATTCTGTTTAACTTCGTAAGGACCTGCCAAATTGTTCCTATGCCCTGTAACATCCCGCCAGCAATGTCTGAGGGCTGCCAATGTTTAGCTTCCTGGGCTTCATTTTTGTTGTTTATTTTTTAATCATGGCCACCCCAAGGGGTGTGAAGTGGTATCTCATTGCAGTTTTATTTGTAATTCAGAAATGACTCATGGTGCCGAGCATCTTTTCACGTGTCTGTTGGCCATTGGTATACCTTCTTTGGAGAAACATCTACTGGAATCCTTTGCCCACTGTTAAATTGGGTTGTCTTTTGGTTGTTGAAGGAATTATGTTATTTTACAGTGTCATAATTGGTAAAATTAGCTGAAGATAAATGACCTTTTTTTAATATCCCTACCTTTAGCAGAGACATTTTCACCAGGCAAAGTATATTAGAGACAACATAATGGCTGTTTGGCACGCTGGGTTTCTACAGCCACAGCTGTAAGTTTCTCTTGAAACTATCGATACTTATTGAGTTGAACAGGGAGAAATTCATAATGCGGATTAACTTGATTTGCTCACAAAATGACGTCATAACAAGTAACATTACTAACAGGCGAAGCGATCTCCACATCTTAGCGTGAGAACGTTTGGCACAGAAGCCCATTTGCACGTGTCTTCTGAGCAGATCTCACCGGCAGATCTTCGACTCTCGTTGAAGACTGGACATCCCCAAGGTTGTGGGGGCTGTCACAAATGTCACACACATGGTCTTTCAGTGGGTGTCTGTGCCACCCAACAGGTTATTCTTAGTCCTGCAGCTCTGTGAGGCGGGTCCTATACACCATTTAAACATAGGGAGACAGGCTGAGAAAGTGTTAGGTAACTTGCTTGAAGTCACACAGCTAATAAGTGATGGAAGTGGATCGAAAATATTGCTCATTATTTATATAGCATATTCTATGGACACAGACTTGGAGAAGTTAAGAAACTTACACACAGAAATTATGACCCTGAGCTGCAATGTGAATCTGCACATGCCTGATTCCCAAACTGCCACCTGCTCTGAAGTTACAGTGTCTCCCCTGGCATTTTTGTTAATTCATACTGTATTTCTCATATTAAAGAAAAATCTATCCAAGAATGGTAACATGTACATCTCCGAGTTTTTTGCCAGCCATGGAATCTGACTCACTTCTAGGATAGCAGGCTTGTTTATTCGCATCCAAACATACGTGCCAATATGTTATATGAGGTCTGTCCAGAAAGTGTCCAGCCATTGTTAACATAATGAGAACAGTGTCCATGACTTTGATGTAACCCGGCAGCCAAGGACAGTGGACTGGGATGCACATGCGTGAACAGTCACAACCTCACTGTACCAGTCACTGGCGCACTGGATGCCGTAGAGTGAGCACGTGCACTGTGTGGCCACGGCATTCAAAATGACTGAGCAAGTAGAGCAATGAATCTCCATCGAACTTTGCACTGAGCGTGAACATTCCTCCGCGGAAACCATTCGGATGACTCGGAGCTTCCAGGGACGATGCAGCAAGTGCAGCGCAAATAACAGTGTGGCACAAAGGCTTCAAAGATGGCGGAGAATCTGCTGAAAGTGACCCACGTTCTGGAAGGCCTGCAACAGGCAGAGCACCTGAGCATGGTGAACGTGTACGGATTAGGATAAGAGACGCTGGGAGAACTACGTGAGGTCCTAAGGTGCCGACTTCAAAGGGGACTGAGGTGTCACTGTCCTATGTACAGTGTTTCTTGTATCTTCTTTAATAAATGTCTCTATTTTTCCTGTTACGTGGCTGGATTCTTTCTGGACAGATCTCGTATATCAGGATAGCTTTTAGCACTGATTGTCACCCTGAAACTCAGCCAGGAAACAGTATATCGTATGAACGGGATGATAGTCCTCTGTGAACGTCAAAGGCTGAATGGAAAGCGGGTGCAGGACCAGGTGCAGTAAGTAAACAGGCAGCTGCCTCCAAGGCCACCATTCCACAGTGGATTTCCCCTGGTTCATGGTTTCCTAGATGTGCCGAAGTTACATAAACTTGTAGATTCAGACTCATGGGAGTTCACAGAAACCTCGTGTTATGGGCTGAATTATGTCCCCTGCAAAAGACATTGAAGTCCTAACCCCCAGTTCTGTGAATGAAGCCTTATTGGGAAATAGGGTCTCTGCAGGTGATCAAGACACAGTGAGGTCCGTGGGGGAGCCCTATCCCAACATGACTGTGTCCTCATAAAAAGGCAAAATCTGGGCAGAGAGACATGCACGCAGGGAGAATGCCCGGTGAAGGTTGGAGTGAGGCCTCCACAAACCAAGGAAGACCGAAGGTTGCCAGCAACCACCAGCAGCCAGGGGAGAGGCCTGGAGCAGGGTCTCCCTGTCGGCCTCAGAAGGAACCAGCCCTGCTGACAGCTCAGTCTCAGATTTTCAGCCTCCAGAACTGTGAGACAATGTATTTCTGTTGCTTAAGCCCCTCTGTTTGTGGCGCTTTGTTATGGCAGCCCTAGGAAACTAATACATCGATGCACAGACCAAATTCCAATGGAATAATTTGCAATTAGAGTTGTACCTGCCAAAGGGGCATTTAGCTGTGTCATCTCTCCAGGTCCTCCACCCCATGTAAGAAAACCGTGATGGCACTGGCAGCCACATGCATGTGGAGAGTATAGGTCCCTGCTGCCAGCGTCTCCTGGGGACGCCTGTTCTCCATGCAGTTTTGGTTCACCTGAGCCCTTTAGGTGGACACCATCCTTATGTAGATTCACTGATTGCTTTGTCCAAATCAAACTCCGGCCAAGACACTATTGTTTTTTTTTTTTTTTTTTTTTGAGACAGAGTCTCACTCTGTTGCCCGGGCTGTAGAGTGCCGTGGCATCAGCCTAGCGCACAGCAACCTCAAACTCCTGGGCTCAAGCGATCCTTCTGCTTCAGCCTCCCGAGTAGCTGGGACTACAGGCATGCACCACCATGCCCGGCTAATTTTTTACATATATTTTTAGTTGTCCAATTAATTTCTTTCTATTTTTTATAGTAGAGACGGGGTCTCGCTCAGGCTGGTCTTGAACTCCTGACCTTGAGCTATCCACCCGCCTCGGCCTCCCAAAGTGCTAGGATTACAGGCGTGAGCTACCGCGCCCG
>CAUYRT010019768.1:0-31134 GCA_963574885.1 Lepilemur ruficaudatus
GGTTTCAATATAGTTCCTAGGCCAAGTTGGCTTCCAGTTCTCTTTACAGCACTAGCATGCTTTTTTGCTTCTATTACCGTACCATCCTTCTAAATATAATTTTCCTTCTGAACAAATTAAAGGTCATTCTGACAAAAGTCTGTCAGATGCTATTTGAATCTTACTTTCTGAGACTAAAATGTACACAAGAACAAATCAAATGAGTTGAAGGCAAACAATATTTGTACTGTTACTCTGTATGTCTATTTATTTTAAATTGGATGGATTAATATTTGGGCTTTAAAAAGAATAAGTATAGAAACATTTTACCACAATGGAAACTCATGACTTAATGTCCACTGACAAAAGCAAAAATGCAAAATTGTATCTGTGCAATAGTTTCAGTTATGTAAAACCTTTGTATGCATATAAAAAACAGCATGAGTGTATATAAATTCTTGCTTTATTTGGGTACCTTTTATTGGCATTGTTAAGATTTAGATAAAAAATAATTTAAAAACTATATTTTTAAAATTTTGTTTGTTTTATCAATCGTTATTGTTCCCCAAAGACTGATATACTTTGTAGATCTTCAACAAAATAATACAGGTCAGTACTTCAAAATATTTTTGTCATATACTAACTTAATCAAGTTCAGGTTAATCAAGTGAAAAAAAAAATTGACTCTATCACAATGAAGAGAAAAGCCAGATCTTTTAGGATTAGTGCTAGAAGACATTTCCCCACACGAGGAGAGACACCTCCTCACCTTACAGCCTCTGTGTTGATCTCTTACAAGTTGTTGCTGTCACTGCTATTTTACCTCGAGGATTTAAGTGTAGGAGTAGAGGAAGGGGTCATTATTTCTTTTTTCATGCTTGCCACTGCCTTAATCCTTCAATACTATGCTTTGAAGCATACAGAGAGAAATCACCTGCGCAGAGCAAGAGCCATGACTATGAGGACTTTGGGACCCTTGGGCATTATGGTCACTTTCCCATGTCTGTGGTTCGGTTATGCCTTTCTGTGACCTCCTGTGGCAACCATAAGCCAGTTTTGTCTATTTACGGGGCACTGCACCTTACAGAATCAGACTCACTCCAGATTATTGGTGTTGGCATGTCATTTACTTAAGGACTCTATGGTGTCATCTTTGGCTGTCCTCAAAACTATTTCCTCCACTTCTATTTATATTCACATTTTTCTGTTTTTATGATATTACATGTCCATTTCTCCAACATGTAGACAAAAGTACCTCATAATAAGTGGTGAAATGTTCATTACTCAAAATTTCACGCTACTTTGATATTTTATTGATATTTCCATGCTGAAATTTTGATAAAATGCATCATTTTTGAGGACTTTTAGCTATTACTTATATGGGAAAAGTTGCTTTTACTTTCTAATAATATATTGTTTTAAAAGCAATAAATCATTCCCAGTGGATGTGTTAGCAAGTACTTGATAAACAAAATCTGCTTGTACCTTATTTTAAAGTAGAAGCTGGTTTGTTAAAACATACAACTGAGTTCCTTTGGAGAAAAGTTTGAGGGAAAAACTCGATTGTTATATATAAATCATAGCTGAACTTTAAATCCTATTTTTATAGCAGTTGATACTTTTCCTTAAAAATGCCACTTTGTGTTATTTCTCATGTGAGTCTATATTTAAAAACATTAGAGAATAGAAGTGTCCAAAGCAATATTTAGTGAACAGTCTCTGCTTTAAATTATTTTGTTTTTCATTGTTTTACAGTCTCTCATTATACCAGTTAACCTCTCTGAGCCTCAGTTTCTTTACCTGTCAAATGGGGATAATAGAACCTACCTCATTTTGAAAATCAAATAGGATAATGAAAGTGAAAGCTCTCTATACATGAGAAATGATACACAACCAAAAGATTACATTATGGAAATTATCACTATACTTTCCTGAATTTAATCCTACTTCCAATTCAGATGAACTGTAAAAAATATTTAATGGTTTTACCTCAAATGTTTACTATCCAGTTGTAGAGATAAATAAAATAATTCAAAAATGATTCAAGAAAGGGCCCCACTTGTACTCACCATCAAACTGGTATTGACTGATTAACACTATGGTGCTCAAATGGTGGGAGTGATCACTAGGGAATTTGGGGGTGGGGGGTAAACCCACGTCTGAGTGACGTGGTGGACACTGTGGTGGGGTGGGACATGCTTGAAAAGTAGTTGGGGAGCAGAATGAGGAGTCTCAATAGGGGAAAGGAATTCCTCTAAAACTGATTTATGTGATTAATTGTACATCTCGGTAAATTCACTGAAAATCATTTGATTGTACACCTAAAATGGACGAAAGGCATGATATGTAAAATATACTTCAATAAAGAAAAAAAAAGAAGCAATGTTAGAAAAACAATTGTCTTTGGAATCAGACAGTCCATAGTTTGAACCCTAGTCCTAAATTGAAGTCAAATTATTGTCCTTTGAATTTCCAAAAATATGAAATGGGAAATCAACCCCTAGAGAGGAAAGGAGGAATCACAGCATAAGAAAGGGTACCAGAGGGCATTGGAGTATGATGTTTGTGTAGCTGACTGAAAAAATTGTTCCAGCTTGAGAAATTAATATGGATTAAATATGCCCTGTTTTCCTGGGACAGCCACATTTGTACTTACTGTGCCAGCATAATTTTTAATAGCTCCCCATCTCATTCTTATTTGTATACCAGGCCTGTATAATAAACCATAGGGTCGCCCTAGAGAAGATACATAATTGAGAAGGGCTAGGAATAGGTTTAGATAGATTGAGAGAGGCTAAATCATGGAATCTTAAAAAAACAAAAACAAAAAGATAGGCAGATCATTCTGGCTATGGAGAAGTATGGTTTACTCTTGAGCCAGAAAGTATCTAGATTATAAAGACAAACAATGGTTTATGTCATTTCTATTTGAGCTTTTATTCACTTAACTTGCCAATTCATTCAAAAGCATATATTCATTATTAGTACCAAAAACTCATAGCTCCTGCAATTGTGAACCTAAGGATTGTAGAGTAACACAGTATGATAAATGTATTAGGTTGGAATAATCTGTGAAGATTTGACATTACATGCATCATGCCACAGGAGTCAGGCTTTGAAGGGTAAATTGTCTCTAAATATTTTAAGAATAACATTATAATATATTCTCCAACTTACTCCCTATAGCTTTCCAAGCAACCTACACAATTAAGTTTATTGCAACTAAAATGCCATCTAAGTTGCACCATTGATTTATGTGTGTTTAATACAGCAAAAAGCTGCCAATTAAATGATAAGATGATGTTTCCTTATCACATCAAATTTTCATCTTATATTTATTGAAAGATCACTTTTGTACCTATAATAAATAAATTTTTATCCAATATCATGCACATGCATACATAAAAGAGAAAGTAGTAGTGAAATGTATTGGTTAAGCTTCTTCTAAATTTTTTCATAATTTCTTATATTTCAAACTCACATTTGGACACAAGTCATTGAAATACATATATGTTTTTCTTTCTGCACAGCATCATCTCCTGTGACCTTGTGACTACTGTGTTGGAATTGCAGCATTTCTCCAAAGATGCTCCATTATTGTTTCTGGAATTTTCTTTCAAGCTGTCGATGCCCCTGCTGCAAGTTTTGATGTACAAACAGAGGCAATAAGATCTAAGTCATGACTGCTACCTGGCTGTTAGCAATGGTAAAGGCCATTCTAATTTCGGAAATGTTAAAAAAAAATTTAGAATTGATGGGAAAAGAGATCTAAACAGTCATTTAATATAAGAGCCTCGATTCATCTGTGGCCTTCCACATTATACCACCACCAGGATGTACAATTTTGTGCTTTGAAGACAGTATTAATAATATTGGCTAAGATTTACTGAGTGCTTAACATGTACCAGACATTGTACAGAATGCTTTTACACAACTCCTTTAATCTTCACAAAACTCCCTACAAGGTAATTATTGATTATCATTACTTTTTTCAGATGAAGACACTGGAAAATGTCAAGGTCTCAAAGCTGGTAAGTGGCTAAATTACATTTAAAACCTGCCGATCTGGTGCTGTCACCAGAATACTTAATCAAGAAGCTCTTTGCCTCTTGAAGTTACTCAAATGTCACATATCTGTGGAGATGGCTCTTGCCTCCGGCATGTGGGAAGTAGCAGAGTCTTTCTAAAGCATTAAGATGGGGCTGCACCATGTATGACCTAAAAGCTAGTCAAAATATCAGATAATGACAGTAGGCAGAAAAAAATATTCCTTACAACTCTTCCCCCAGTCGATTCCATATTCTTTAGTGTCAAGCATCTCTATGATTAATAGTTCTTATCATTCCTTTAGTGTCTTCCTGACATACAGATTACTCCTTCATTCATTTACCAAATATTCTTTGAGTGCTAACAGTGAGTCAGGGCCTAGGAGAGAGTAGTGAATGAAACAAAGTCCCTACCCTCATGAAACTTACAATTTTATGGATGGGGATACAGATAAAAAAAAAAAAAACACAAATAAATACATAATGTGACCATTAGTAGTAAATGGTATGAGAAAAATACAAAATAAAGGGCAAAGAGAAACCATGGGAGATAAAGCATGCTCTTTTAGACCAGGTACTTAGGAAGGGACTTTCTGATACATGACATGTAATTAGACGCTGAAAAACTGATGATCAAATCCTGCATTATTTGAGGCAGGAAAGAGGTCACTATCTCCTCTCTCCAGGGGGCCCTGAGCAGTGGGTGTAGCCCTACCTCAGAGAACTGAAGAGCATGTGACTATAATGGTAGAAAACACATGTAGAGCCCTAACCCAGGATAAGCCACCTAGCCAAATGCTTTATGTCTCTCTCTCTCTTCCTATAAGCATCAAGGACACTGTGTCACATTTACTGTGGCTCCTATTTTACAGATGAGAGAACTGACCTTGATACAGGATAAGTGGCTTGCCCAAGGTCACCCTGCAATTAACCCACATTCTCTCTTCTGAGCATATAAACCATTGTACCTCACCCATCTCTTAATAGATAATACTTTAATTAATAGTCTTGAAGAAGCATAAATAGCATAATCAATAAGTAAAAAGATCATGACCTAGATAAGGAAACATTCTTGGTAGAGGGACTACGCTGTTTTGTATTCTAAAAACTCCCTCCTAAAATCCTTTTAACTCTAATAACACAAATGTTTTAGCCATCCCTTCCACTCACTTTCTGCTTTTCTGAAGCATATCTTAATCTTTCTATATTTTTGTAACACCAATGATGATTTGCTTCTTTCACTTTCCAACCTGTTTTCATGACAAAATAAGCAAAGACTTTCTGCTATTCATTATCTCATAGATTAAAGACCTTCATCATGCACAAACTTTGACACAGAATGAAGACAGTTGCTTTTGGGAGTTAGCCATGAGTGTGTTATATTTCTAAGCCACACAAATACTGTGTGCAGAACATTGAGCCTCACGGTATATAGAGTACAGTATATAATTTTTAAAACTTCAGCATGTAAATTGTGAAAATGGGCATAGGTTTTCCTGAGAAGCCATTTCTCCCAAAACAATGCCAACACTGACCATGTGGGAGATTATATACCGACTCCTGGTTAGTACTGGGATGCGGAGTCTGCAAGCAGGTAAGAGAGCTAGTGACAATGATGAGGTCAAGGCCACAGCCTGAAACGACAGTCAGTGTCCAAAAAATGAGCTTTTTGTTCATGAGGTTCTGGAATATTAGGCTGTTACTAAGAAAAAGAAGTCAGGAATAAAAAGAAAGAGGGTCCCATAAATGAAACATGAGATGAAATTGAAGTAGGTCTTGAAAATACTCCATAAAGCTATTCATTAACTTATTCTCTGACTCATCATTATAAGTATCTGTTAGATTCTAGTCATGTGGCCATTTCATGAATATTATCTCTTTTAATAGATAAACCAATCCTGAGAGATAGGATCTATTTATTTCTCTTATATTCCAGATGTGAAAACTGAGGCAGAGAAGATTTCAGCAATATTCCTAAGGCTACACAGCCACAGAGCTAGGATTTCAACAAATATCAAAGATAGGAAAAGTTCAGACTTTCAGTTAAAAAGGCCTGGTGCACAGTTGGGGTTGGAACTGCTTATATCCCTCAAGCAACTTGTTACATACAACACGTAACCCAAGAATCACCTGTGTTAGCTGCAGGACTCGTCAGGAACACAGATGCTGGGGACACCCTTATGGAGAGGATGTAGGAACAAGGGTGCTGGAAATATGTATGTCTAACAATTTATCTCAGATCCCAGGGACCAGGATGAACCTCAGTGTAGGAGGTTATAAAGAGAAGTGGCTGAGGACAAGAAAAATTAAGGCTTAGAGGAACTAAGTGATTCACACAAGGACATGCAACCACCCTGGGCCAGTTCTGCTGTTCTGTGAACCTGGCATTGAGAGAGAAGAGAAGAGCAATGGTACGTAGCTCCTCAGTCATGCTATTACAAATAGCAGGCATCATTTATTTCATAGCATTTATTATTTGTGGAAATCATCTGTTGACTGTTCACTTGTTTATAGTGTTTATATTCCTGACTGGAACTTAACCTTCTTGAAGACAAGGACCGTCACGGCATTGTTTGCCTCTGTGTCAACAGTGCTTGGCACGAAGAAGGCACTTCATAAATACTGGATGAACAAATGAACAAATGAATGAATAACATACCGGACTGTCAGGCCTTATTTCTTTCTCCCCAGGCCTGATGTTTCTTACAAAGACTCGGAGCTCCACCTGGTATAATACTCCACACCCTCTACTCATTCTTCCCCAAAGGTGGCAGAGGGATTTAATTTACTGGTAAATTTGGAAAACATAAATCAGGCATGATCAACTCAGACTCTCCCTTCTTGCCCTTGCAAGTAACCACATTCTGCTGCTCCTCCTTCAGCGGCAGGCTTTCCCCAGCTTGGGGATGTCTGCCCCCATCCAAGGCTGCCTGTAACCCCATGGGTCTTCTAGCCTATTCCCCGGGCTTAGACTCAGACCCTCATTTCAAACTACATACTCCAGCTTTGTCTTTATAAGTAATGAAAGGGAGATTTGGTGCTCTTTAAGCCAGTGTATTTTTTTCCCTTCAATTTGTTCAGGAACTAGATGGGGAAAAGGGATGTCCATTTATCAGGCAACGTCAGAAACTGCCAGCATTCTAGAACCCCAAAATGATCTAACAAAGTCAAAATGCTCTTTAAAGAATCAAACAAGTTAGAAAGCTAATTTCCTGGGAGCATTGCGTGATAGAAGGGAGAGCCCAGGTGTCAAAGCCCTAGCCACTATCCCCAGTATTAACACTTACCTGCTGTGGTTCAAATATAGCACTTGACCTCTAGGAGTCTTAATTTTGTTTTTGCGAAAAGCAAGATGTTATTTGCTGCTAGGACTGTTGTGAGGATCAAATAAACTCATATTACTGAAAGCACTTTGTTAAATGAAGAGCTGTATATATGTTCAATGGAATCATTATTATTGTTGACATAGAAATATTTTGCAGAATTTCATTATCATTATTGACTTAAATGGCAATGATTAAACTCTCTTTTCCTCAACAGACACACATAAAATATTGTGCATATTTCTCTGCTATACCTCAAGCTCCATGAACTGATTCATTAAAGTAAAAAAAAATATTTTTGTTTTTGGAAACAGAAGTATTTTTCTTGAATGTCTAAAAGGGTATCATTTTCCTAAATATGGAGTGGTTATTTTTTCCATGCTTACAACTGAATGTGATTCGACTCTTTTGATATTTCTTTAATATGTGAATATCTTCTGTAAAAGACTGTCCATTAATAAGTTTGTCCATATCTAATTTCAGAATGTATAAAGTTGACAATGGAGACCTCATGGGATTCAAACCCATTACTGCATTACTGCACACTTCACATTTTAGAAAAAAAAATTAATTGGAGTCAGTATTTTATTCCTTGGAAAGAGCATGGGTTTTGAAATCCTGCTGCCCATATACTACTTTATGACTTAGGACCTACATCAGGCAATTCACCTAACTTCTCAAGCTTTGTTTACTTTACCTTTAAAAGAGATATGTGAGAATTTAATGAGATGTAATATTTTAAACTAAAAATAAGTGAATATTAGAAACTCCAAAAATATATACTCAATCCCCCACCCTTGGGCATTGGGTAAAAATCAACCTGTAATAATAAAAATCTGAATTTTATGGCTTAAGCACATAGAGTAAGAAACAACAAGAGAAGTCTAAATCAATAGAATTCTGTTGGCAAAGATCTCTGAATTATTTGCCAGAACAATCGAGAGTTGCATTAATTTGACACTATTGGAGAAGTGATTTTTTTTAAGTCATTTGAGAAGTATTAAGTGATCATTAAGCTTAGTAGGTTTATCATCAGTTTCAAGGGATATTTAACTAAATCCTTCTAGAAAATCCTAAGAAGTCATTTCAGCCAATTGGAAGGTAATTTTAACTCTTTCACACAATAATGGAGTAATTTGGATTTTTCTTTTTACTTTGATGCTCACTATGTGGCCAAACCTTATTAACTGTGGACAATTGAGAAAAGGACCATTCCAAATAGACATCTATAGTACGGTTGGCAAAGGATAGAAAACTTCAGCCAAGTGGCTCATTACAGAGTGGGGTCTACCAACTCAGGGGTATTGTATGAAGTTATGGTCTCTGCCAAGTCAGAGGATTGCAGAATGGACTACTATAGAAATGAGAGAGTGTGTGCCAGGGAGCCCAGTGCAGAATAGGAAACACAGTAGCGCTGAAGAGCTCTATCGTTTACTTGAATAACATATTCATGCTTCAGATAAATGAAAGAGGACAAGGCTGAGTGTGACTGAGAAAGGAAAAATAAACTCAGGTTTTGGTGATAGAAGAGGATTATGAAGAACACTTCTCTCTTTTTCACCCAAGTGCTAAATTAAATAAGACACCGATACAGGAGTCAGGCAGAAGGAGATGAAAAATTTAAACTATGTAAATAACATTAGGGAACTTGGTTTGGGTGTGGGATTAAGAGGGCGTCTGAATATTTTGTCTGAGAATTAAATTTAGTTCCTGAAATGAGGGGCCAATTCTGCAGGAAAAGAGGTGCACTGCTAAGTTTGTTTCCAAGCCAAAAGTAGATGAAAACGTGTGCTCAAAGAGGGCAGGTTGCATGTGTGAATGTTACTTAAGGTAGGCCTACAAGGCATCTTTGACTCCACCCAAACTATCACCTCCACCTCCCATAGACTAATTAGTCACCCAGACCTTCTAGTCCTCCTTTCTAAAATGTCTCCAGTACTCGCGTTCTCTTTCCTACTACCGCTGTTGTTCTGCTATCACTCAGGTCCTTCTGTGGACAATTGCATCAAGGTTGCTGCCTATTTCTCCTCCTGCCCAACCTGAGTCTTCCAAGCCTCCTCTCCTATCACAGCCCCTTTCTTGGCTGCAGCCGTAACGAACCACTCATTGGTGAAACACCAATCTGCTTCATGATTATCTTTGCACATGTTATCCTCTCTCTTTGGAGTACAATAATAGCCTCTCCATATTCATCTATTCCACCTCATTTTTCTAAAATCCATCCCAGATATTGTTTCTTCCAGTTCTTTCTGCTATAGTACATTATTCCTCCCTCTGTACAATCCCCATACTCTTACAGACCCATGTCACTGCATTTGCTACACCGGACTCTAAATCTGTGTTTGCCTGCCTCTCTCCACTACCAAATTTTGAGTTTCATGAGGACTGGAATCACATCCTTTTCATGTTTATATTTGCAGCATCTACACAAAGCTCAATAACACTGACGGAATTGAATCAAATGGAATGGGTTGTCTGAAAAGTATGAAGCATGACTTCATTAAGCAAGTATAGGGAGGGTTTCCATCAAGCCTGCATCATAAAGGAGAGAATTTCTTCTTGCTTCCAAATGCACTATGGCTATAACCCACCAAATTATTGCTGTGCATGAAAGCATAAGCTCAAGACTTTAAATTTCACTCTGCAGATGTTACCATATAATTCAAATGAATTCAATTTTACGCCATCTGTTAATAACCTTTCCAGGTTCTTATTGCTACAAACAAAAGGAAAGAGACAGGTAATTCTATGCAGAATGTCACAAAGAAGCAAATGTCTTCTGTCTTGGCAAGATTGAGTATTCAGAGATGAATTTTTCTGTGCAGATTAAATTCACTGTCTTTTCAGTGGAAGTTATGAACCTTCTGGGGCAGGGGAACTGAGCACTTGAGACACAAAGCACTAATGAATTTTTCATATAACAATCTTCCTTGCTGTGAAGGAAAGAGGATGTACAGCTAGCTTAGGATTCTCATGAACTTCTCCAGAAAGGAGGATAATTGAGCAGCCATTTGAAAGTTTCCCTTTAGCTATGAATTCCCCTGATGGATCTAAGCTAAATTTAAAGTTCTCTGCTCAAGTATGAACCAAGAAAATTGTGAGGAAGTGCAATTGGGTGGTGAGGAGGCATTTCCAGTTTATATTACTGCAATAAATACATCAGCATTAAATTCAGCACTGCACAAAGTGTTAGGGAAATACCTTAAAAGTTATCTAATCATATCTATTTTACAGATAAGGAAATTGTGACCCAGAAAGAAGTTATACGGTCAGATACTGTCAACACCTTATAATTTCTTCTGGTCTAGAGTATTGCAAATGACTCTTGTAGAAGTGAATTTTTTCTTGTATTTTCTTTTGTTTTTTTCCCAGATGGCAGATATTTCAACTTCCAATTTGGGCTTAAACAAATTGTAAAAATTATTAGCTGAAGAAATCTCCTGAATAGTTCTCATGTATGACTTTATCCACACATTGAACAATAGCACCCATCCCTCTTGGCTCTACAAAATCTATGTTGCTCTCATTTTCAAACTCCACATGGTGACAAGAAGACTGCCTACAATACCAGGCCTATACCCTTCTAGAGTCAAGCCCAATAGAAAAGCAGCTTCCTTGCTCAGCAGTCTTGGTAGCAGTTTCATTGTAGCCCATGGACTTCAAATGGGTCCTGCGTCCATCCTTGAGACAATCACTGTAGTCGAGAGAGTGTGATGCTCTGATTGGCCAAATCAGTCACATGTCCATCACTAAAGCCTGATGGGAAATCAATGCCAAAAAAAGCACATGGGCTGGGAGTGAAAGTGGGAGTGGTTCTTCATAATAGAATTAGAGAAGGTTTATCAGAGAGAAGAAAGAGTAGATTCAGGAGAGAGATAAACGCTGTCTGCCACACTCGCTAGCCAGTTTTCCTGCCTCCATTCTCATCACTTTCATTCTAGTCATCCCTTAAGTTCTTAAAAGTCATTATTCTCAATGCACCCTAAATAATCTCTCTAGCATGCAAATCTGGCTTGAAACACATTCAAAGGCTGCCCATTGCCAAAGATAAAGCTGGGGTTAGGGAAGTATCCAAGCTCTCCATGACCTGGAACCTTCACGTGGCCTCTCTCTGACCTGACCTAGGTTCTTTTTCAAGTTTCATCTTATTTTCTGCCACTTACTTCCTACTTCCCCCACCCTACTGTTCTCACTAAATCTCATTAATCCTTCTACAGTCAAGTAAGGCATTATATGCTCCAGGAAATTTTTCTGGAACTTCAAATAAGTCCATGTTTCCAAAGCAACCTTCCCCTGCCCCACATTCAACTGACTTCTTTGCTTTGAAACTCTGCTGATGTCTTATTGCTCTTTCTATTCTATTTCCTCCTCAAGGACAGGAGTATATTTATTTATCCATAGAGTCTTAAAAACCTTACACTGTGCCTGGCACATCAGAATGTTCAAGCAATATTTGCTAAATTGAGCTCTATTGAACTACTGGCAAAGCTAACATGGGATATTGGAAAGTGCTTGTAGTTTGGAAAATAGCTTTGAAGTGAACTCTTCCCTCCATTAACTCCCAGCATAGTATTGGAAAAGTCATTTAATCTCTTAGCATCAGTTTCTTTACCTGTAAAGATGGAACATTTCTTTCTTTCTTTTTTTTTTTACCTTGAAGGTTTATTTTGAGATCATGCAAAGCTTTTAGCACAATTTTGGGAATGTCCAGATGCTCAGGGACTGTATTAAGGTGGTGGGCTTGGAATCCAGATCTCCTGAATCAATCCACTGCATTCAGAAACCTTACATCAAGCTTCTCTCAATGTCTACTGATTCTGGTTACGTTACCAAAAGCTTAGCAATTGTACTCAAGGCCACATCAGAAGAACAAGAACAAGTGGTTTAAGGAGAAGGAAAGAGAAATTTATTACTTTGCTGGCAAAGGAGGAAAAATGGTAGACCTTCTTGTCTCAAAATCCAAATTTCCTGAACATCAGAAATACAGAGCTTTTAAAGAGAGGGCCTTCAGTTCTAGGCTATTGTGGTTAACTATTCTAATAGTCTCATCTCTGCCAAAGACAAAGCCCGTGATCTCCACCCACCTATGCCTGCCTCGGCCCACCTGGGGGGCTGGCACTGGCCTGGGATGGATGAGCTAGCTCCTATAACACAAAGAACAACAACAAAAATAATTACTCTGCCCCTCTCAACCACTGGCCTGAAGCAGGGATGCAGGTTTCAGTTCTCAAAAAAATGTGAGGGAAGTTTTAAAGAGACAGAAAACATCTTTTTGCCATTTTTTTTTTGGGGGGGGGTGTTAGGCCATTCCCTCTGTTAGATATTCCCCACTCTCCATTTTACACTCCCATATCTATGGGAGGAAGGGGAACTACTCTGTTACAATTATGGCAAATTGTACCCTCACTGATGCTTTTTGTTTGTTATTGTCAACAGAAAAAAACCCTCAAACTCTGTAAAATAATGTAAAGAGGTTTATTCTGAGCCAAGTGTGTGTAACCAATGGCCTGGAGCACGTGTTTTCAAGCGGTCCTGAGAAAATGCTCCCGCAGTAGCTGGGTTACAATTTGGTTTTATACATTCATGGAGATATAAGTCAATACATAAAAGGTATACATTGGCTTGGCCCGAAAAGGTGGGACATCTCAAAGTGGAGGGGCAGAGACTATGCAAGTTATATGGGGATTTAAAGGTTCTTTGATTTGTACAGAAATGAGGCTCTGACTAAAAGCCTGGAATGATTTAACTTAAGAATGCCTATTAATCAGAGAAAAGTCACATTTACTGAAACTCAAGCCATCTGTTAAGTAAATTGATGGTTGATGGCCTGCAGGTGTGGTTTAAGCTTTGTCTTGCATGGCCTTAAGCTTGTTAATAATCTAGTACCTTACTGTAATAAAGAGTAACTCCAAAAGGGAGGGGGCATGACAAGGCATGTTTAACTTCCCTTCTCATGGCCAGCACCTCAGCTTTAAAGTTTTTCTTGAGTCCTCTTGGCCATGAGGAAGTGCATTCAGTCACCTGGGGGGCTTAATATTTTATTTTAACTCACATTCTCTTAACTACATTGAAAGAAATCCTGAGAATCCTCTTGATATGGCTTAACATCTCAACTTAGAACAGAGGCTTGGTAAGTGGAAACGTGAATTGTTTAATTCTTGGGTGTTTTCTCCTTGTCTCCAGATTTCACAGGTAATGGGAGCCTAGTAAGTGATGGGTAACTTAAGATGACTATCATATTCCAATACCAAAGATTCCTAAAACAATATTAAATATCTTTGCTATAAATACTTACTCTTTCTGCCTCTTTTTATGTGTTCATCACAATTGTAATTATACCACATGTGAAGGTATACATGTGAGAATAGTATTTGATCCATAGTGAGTGTTGAATAAATGTTAGTTATTTTAACTTGCCCTAGCATTTCAAGAAATATAAAAACCTAAATTTTGTTTTGGCATAAAGAGCTTTCCTCCAAAGACTTTAAGGGACATGGACTTTGTACTAACTTTCTTTAACTCCTCGTTTTATTCACTAGAGAATCTTTTCACTTCAACCCCCTAGATATCTTCCTAATCACTTTCTGCCTTCACTGTCCATGGCCTCGCTTCAGGCCTGCATTGTCTGCAATGACTTCTTAATTCATTTCCTCATTTTTGAACTTGGCTTCTAAAAATCTTTCTTTCTTGACACTGGATAGATGTTTCCAAAACAAAGAACTGATCGTTTACTCATGGGCTGACTGCAGGTCTTCCGTGGCTCTCATTGCCTTTAGAATAAAGGTAAACTCTAACAGAGCATGAAATGGCCTGGGCCCTTTTCATCATTCCACCTATCTTTGAAACCTCATTTCCTACTCAGCTGACTCTTGCCTTTTGCTTTCTTGAAAATGCTGTGTTCTGCCTTTTCGGTTCTGTCACATAACTCCCCCTCTGTTGAGAATACCTTCCCCCACCATCTTTGTCAGATTGACAAACTCATTCTTAGCCTTTAAGGCTCAGCTCAAATATCACCTGCACTTATTAACTTTCTTGACCTCCCAACAGTGACTAGATTCTTATTTTTATATCTTCTGCTAGTTTTTTGTATTTATGATATTTAATGAATTCATGACTATCTCTGGGATCCTCATTAATTCTTCTCTATCTTTTATGCACAAAAGAACATGGCATATAATAGAAATATAGTATACATTTGGTGAATTATTGAATTAAATAAGTATAGTTGTGTTAAATCTGGTCTTCAATATCCAGAACATTGGGAGGGAGTGTGATAGGAAAGAAGGTTTTTATGTGTTTAAGGCCATTGGGCTTCACTAAACCTGATTCTCTATGGGAACATGTGGATCAAAACAAAATGCCTAGAAGTATCCTCTCAACTTCATAGAAAAAATGACAAGAAAAACAGCTTCTGTGGTAGCAATCGCAGGTCAAAAACCTTTATCAGAGAGTGAAGAAATTAGATAATTTTGAAAGGGGGAAGATACAGTGGGATTTCCAGGAGAAGAAAAGAAACAGGATTGATGGTGACCTAGGGGACTCATACAAGCCCAGTGACTTGTGAGACCTACAGATTTTGAGTGGAGACTCACATGACACTGAAGAAACAGGAACCCAGTCTTATCTATCACAGACTTTTGAGTGCTGAGACAAAAGTTTGTTTACACCAGAAAATTTTGTAGGTCCTGTTTACCACTGGCTTGAGTCTCACTCCAGACACTGTATAAAAACAACTGCAGACAAAGAAACCAGATATTCACTATTAACTGTTGTGTAGCTCCTACCTTTTGACTGTGCTTAAATCGACCCATTTAAGCACCATTCAATTTACGCCCCATTTTGCATCTGTGAGAGTCAGTGTATGTAGGTTTTTAACTAGGGCCTTTCCACAAAGATTTGTTCCTGAATGCCTTGTAAAAATGATGTGTGGCATTAGAGTTATTGAACTATAGGTTGAAGATATGTCTAAGAAGAAAAATAGATGGAAAAAAGTAAGAAAAAAGGGAAAAAGAGAAAGAAGGAAATAATATTTATTGGGTACCCGTTATGTATCAGATTTGTTAACAGTTTTAACCATGAGAGGAAGTATTTTACAACAATGAGATTTAGACTGAGAATCAAAAAAGTAAAATTACTTCATAGTGGGGGAGGGCCTTAGATCCAATTCTAAATCTTTTGTTTCCAAGTCCAATACCAGGTCTACAGTTAGAAAAGAAACAAATTTGAAGTGGATAGGGGGTGAGAGAGAGAGAGGGAGGGAAGGAGAGAGAGAGAGAGAATATGAGAATTCTGTTACTATGTTAGGGATCCTGGAACTAAATTTCCCTTGTGTAGGTGGTAAATTGTGTGGGGGTATTTTTGTATTGTTTTGTTTTTCTTTCTGAAGGCAGACAGGTATAATCTGATTTAAGATGTTTAGAGACAGATTCTCTGTCACTTTTCACACACAATGCAGAGAAATAAAGATAACTCTGACAAACCTGCTACGTCTCCTTCTCTACCACCTTGTCTTTCCTCAAAGAAGAATTCAACAAGAACACAAACTCCCTCACTAAAATAAGGCATGAAACCCACCGTGATTTTAGAAGACTCAACTCTCTCTAAGGTTGAACTATTCTGTATTCATGGAGAATAGGGAATATTCCTTCCTTGCTTGTGGTTGTATCTCCAGAGCCTCACATACTAATTGGAAGATAATGTGGGTCCAAAAAGATGTTTTCAATGAATGAATGAAAGGGAGGAGTTATGTAAGTAGTCACAACATGTGCCTGGGTTTCACCTTCTCCTTTGAGCATTTTTTGTCTCATTAAAGACAAAGATGGTCACTATATAACGGTGAAGGGTACAATTCAATAAGAAGACATAATAATTCTAAATATTTATACACCTAACTCAGGTGCACCCAAATTTATAAAGCAAATCCTACTTGATCTAAACGAAATGGTACACAACAACACTATAATAGCCGGGGATTTCAACACCCCTCTGACAGAACAGAACAGATACTCCAAACACAAAATAAACAAAGAAACAACGGACTTAAACAGAACTCTAGAACAAATGGGCCTGACTGATATTTACAGAACATTCTACCCCAAAACCACTGACTATGTTTTTTCATAAGCTTATGCTATATTCTCTAAGACTGACCATATCCTAGGCCACAAAGCATGTCTCAACAAATTTAAAAAATATAAATTATACCATGCATCTTTTCAGACCACAGTGGAATAAAATTAGAAATTAACTCCAACGGAAACTCTCATCTCTACACAAAGTCATGGAAACTAAACAATCTCAGCTGAAGGATTATTTCTTTAAGGAGGAAATGAAGATGGAAATCAAAAAATTCTTTGAAATAAATGATAAAGGAGACACAACTTATCAAAATCTGTGGGACCACAACTAAAGTAGTTCTGAGAAGAAAATTTATATCCATAAATGCCTACATCAAAAAGACAGAAAAATCACAAATCAACAATCTAATGAATCATCTCAAATAACTGGAAAAGTATGAGCAAATGAATCCCAAACCAGCAGAAGAAAAGAAATAACAAAGATCAGAGCAGAACTAAATGAAATCTATAAGAAAAGACTATACAGAAGATTAATAAAAAAAGTTGGTTCTTTGAAAAAAATAAACAAAATTGACATGCTTCTTGCTAGATTAATGAGAAGCAGAAAAGAAAGGACTCTAATAAGCTCCACCAGGAATGAAAAAGGAGAAATTACAATGGATACCATGGAAATACAAAATATCATCTCTGAATACTATAAAAACCTCTATGCACATAAACTTGAAAATGTGGAGGAAATTAACAAATTCTTAGAAACACACAGCCTTCCTAGGCTCAATCAGAAAGAAATAGAATTCCTGAACAGACCAATATTGAGTACCAAAATTGAAGCAGCAGTAAAAAACTTTCCTAAAAAGAAAAGTCCCAGACCAGATGGGTTTACAGCCAAATATTACCAGACCTACAAAGAACTAGTGCCTATCCTGCAGAAATTATTCCATGAAATCAAAAAGGAAGGAATCCTCCCCAACATGTTTTATACCGCCAACATCACTCTGATATCAAAACCAGGAAAGGGTGCAACAAAAAAAGAAAACTACAGACTGAATATCCCTTATGAATATAGATGCAAAAATTTTCAAAAAAATGCTAGCAAATAAAATTCAGGTGCTTATCAAAAAAATATTTCATCATGACCAAGTGGGCTTCATCCCAGAGATGCAGGGATGGTTCAACATATGCAAATCTATAAATGTAATTTACCACATAAATAGAAGCAAAAACAAAGACCATATCATCCTCTCAATAGATGCCGAAAAAGCATTTGACAAAATTCAGCCCCCTTTTATAAGAATGCTTAACAAAATAGGCATAGACAGGACTTACCTCAAAATGATAAAAGCCATATATGACAAACCCACAGCCAATATCATACTGTATGCAGAAAAATTGAAAGCATTCCCGCTTAGAACTGGAACAAGACAAGGTTGCCCACTATCTCCACTTCTAGTCAACATAGTGCTGGAAGTCCTAGCCAGAGCAGTCAGACAAAAGAAGACAATCAAGGGCATCCAAATGGGGGTACAAGAGATCAAACTGTTGATCTTTGCTGAACATTTAATCTTATATCTATGAAACCCCAATTTTATGTTTTACATTTAATTCTGTGATAGATTTTGAGTTCATTTTTTATATAAGTAGAAAGTTTAGGACTAGATTGTTATTATGGTATGAGTGCCTAATTGCTCTAGCACTATTTCTTCAAGTGGCTGTATTTTCTTTGAATTTTCTTTTCATATTTGTCAAAAATTAGTTGGGTATATTTGTTTGGATCTATTTCTAGATTCTCTGTTCTCTTCCTTTGAGCTTTATATCTATTCCTCTGCCAAAGCTACATATTCTGATGACTGGGTCATATATTAATAGTAGGCCTTTATATTGGGTAGAGTGATTATTACCACTTTATACTTTTTTTGTCAATGTGATTTAAGCTGTTTTTAGGCCTACGCCTTTTCACATGAAGTTTAGAGTAAGCTTGTTTTTGTACACAATTACATTAAACTGATAGATCACTTTGGAGGGAACTGACACCTTTATTATTAAGTCTTCCAACCCATGGTCAAGATATCTCTTCATTCATTTAAATCTTCTTTGACATCTTTCATCAACATTTTATAATTGTCAGCATAGAAATCCTGATTATGTTTTAATTTTATTACCATGTATATCATTTTTGGAGTGTTTGTAAATGGTATTGTATTTGTAATATCACTTTCTACAATCATTTTAGTAAGTAGAAATATGATTAATTTTGCTATGTATGTAGGTTTTTAATTAAATTAATAAATAAGAATATCTGGCTTAAAACTAGGCTCTCACTTGGTAGATTCAGACATCTTCACTTCTCCAAAACAGAAAAACCTAAATCTTAACTGAATTGGCTTGAACTTGAACTTCACTCACTGGGAAGGCAATTGGCATAGGGAAAGCATTGTGGTATAGTGAGAAGAGAATGCGCTTTGGAGTTCAAAAGATGTGGGTATGAATTCTAGCTGGCCACACACAAGATATGTGGCCAGAAACGGTAGGTTAAGTTCTGTGAGCCCTATTACTGTAATAATTATAAAAAAAAAAAAAAAACAGTGGTAAGAGCTATTCCAATAAAGCACTTAATGTCAAACAGATTTTGTTTCAAGAGCTTTACATTTATCTCATTTAAACTTGTATCCCCTTACAAACTAGAAATTATAGGTCTTTAATAGTCTGTCTGAAATTTGAATATCCTACAAGCTCTGAAAGAGTTTTTTGGTTTTGTTTTGTTTCAGAACATTATGGGGATAAAAATGTTTCGATTACATGAATTACGTTTGAACAGTTTGAGTCAAATATATAAGTGTGCCCATTACCCAGCTAGTGTGCATTGTACCCATTAGGTGTGATTTTCCTATCCCCCCGCCCACCTGCTGGATTTCTGTTGAGTTTTGTTTTGTTTATTTTTTTAGTATAAGCTTGTTACTGATTCTTTTGGCAGAAAAACAAGGCCTGAAGTGATGTGAGGCAGTTTATCATTTATATTTATTTCACCTATGGTAAATAATGTTTTTGCTGTGAAAATATCAATGTTTTTTATTACAGGGTACTTTTAATTACAGGCAAAACTCTCTGCTTGTTATGTTACATAAGGTATAACAAATGCATCATATTCATTTTCAAAAATCCAAAAAATGTTTTGAAATTTGAAATGTTTCTAGTCTGAAGATTATCAGATAGGGAATAGATCAACTATATCCATTATTCCCATTTTACTATTCAGGAAACTGAGACATGGAATGACAAAGTCACCTGTCCAATCACACTCACACACTTTCTAGGTAGTAGAAAAGACCAAAACCAGGTAGTCTGACCTCAAAGGTCAAACTCTTAGTTCCCATGCTCTAGATATCCTTGGGCTACCTGAACTACTGCACGTGAAAAGACTTAGATGGTGTCCTTGGGGGAATCTCAAAGAAATATTTAACTCCTCCTGGTGCTTTTGAAAGTCTGATTTCTGGGAGTGAGTATGTAAAATACAGGTAAAGAAGGCAGCCACTTATCCCTGTTGGCGTGGACCTGTGCACCAGCCATGATGAGCATTATTGCGTGTTTCTGGAGACCACTCAGGGAAGGTGGTATGGTGCCTCTTCGCTGTCTGTAGCCTGAGATTTCCCCCAAAGCTGTAGCTGAGTAAGCCCCATGACAAATGCACCCTTTAGTTTGATTATGCTCACTCACTGACACTTTTATTACAACTCTGGTCTACTAAATATCATATTACCAGTTAACATCTTCCATAAAATTATTCATTCTGTATGGCAACTGAACATGATATATTTATCCCCAACTCCCCAACTCTGACAAAAGTAATAAAAAGCCTTTTCATTTAACTTGGATTTAATTGCTTTAGAATAGGTCTGATTACGAAAACACTCACAGCTCATTATATCCTGTGGCCAAGATGATGACATATCACAATGTCACCAACGAAGTTGGATGGGGTCAGCATTCAGCTGATACCAATGTCACATTGATCACTGCTGCAGGTGTCTAGGCTCAATGCCAGCAAACAGGCAGGTGAGTCACAGAAGCGATGTGAGACAGAAAATATATATTTTTTAAGTATATAAGGAAAATCTAGAAGTAAAGAATAAGGAAGTTGGAAGAAACCTTAGTGATCATTCAATTTTCTAATCTTACAAATGTGGAAACCAAGACACAAGGAAAAGGGACATACCCAAGACCATATAGTCAGTTTCTAAAAAGATAGCTTAGGGAGCTACACAAGTTATGAGCTCTGAAGTTATCCAAAACTCACACTTTTGAAGGCATATTGCATACCCTTGCCAATTCCATTTTCTTAAGAATTTATTGGATAGCTATATAATCAATATTCATCTCAATTTCCTTAAATTACACACACTTAAAATAAATCAGGGTCAATAATGTATATTCACCTGGATAATACTTTATGAAGTTCTTCATATTTAATATTCCTGCTCCCTTACTTTTTACCCAGTCTACATTAATTTTCCTCTATCTACTTACCTTTCAAGAAAGAAATACATTTCCGTGTCATTAAGGAACCCATTATGATTATCCATATAATTATACATGTATGTATGACTGCTTTTATATTCTAGTCAAATAATTTTAAATGAGAAGATGAAAAAATCTTATTCATTATTTACTATTATGACACGCACATATTTTCCCTCCATACATGTATGTTGAATTTAACAAATCAATGACATAAATAAATATCTGTAGAGTTAACATCATAAAAAATAGCATAGCTTAGTAAAGAAGCTCTTTTCAGAGCAGATTATGCTCTGATCAAAAGGAAGTCAGCACAGAGCAACAGAGAAGCTTATTTGTTAGCCTCGAAATTGACCTCTTTTGAATTTTGTCACTTAGCCAGGAAATATTTACTGAGTGCTTGCCATGTGTTAGGCATTTTGTTAGCCAAGGATACAGTGGAGGGAAAAAAAGAAAAAGATGTGGTTCCTGCCCTCAGAAAGTTTAATGTCAAGTGGGAAAGAAACTGATTAAACAACACCTCACAAAGAAAGAGATATGTGCATAGTTCTGTGTAAGAGAAGTTCTGGGTTTTTTGTGAGAATATACCGATGTGTGATGAAATGGGACCTGATGCTAAATGGCTATGCTGAGGGGCTTCGATTCTATCATAAAAACAAAAGAATGTCACTGAGAAACTTTAGCAAATACATGGCATAATACCTAGTGTTTCATTTTGCTTTATTTTGTTTGTTCTTGTTTTTGCTTCTTTAAAAGATTTAGAGCAGTCAATTATTTTAGGATGGCTGTGGGGTAGCCAGCCTTCACAGTAGAGAAATATTACCTGTCACTTATTAAGCACCCATTGCAAGACAATATAGCAGCAAACAATCTTTTACATTTGCATATTTTCACTTAGAAGAATAGGTCAGTAGTTCAATCTCTAGAAATAAAAATAATGTGCAGAGTGAGTCACCCTTTCAAGAGGGTGCACTCACCAAGTTCCTGAAATAAAGTGGGCACTGTAAAGAGACTAGGGATAGGGAAGCCTGGACAGCCAGATAATGTCCTCTGAAATACAAACCTGCTAAAAGGGTAAAGCAGCACCAGATCTTCCAAAATGGTGAAAAGTAATAAACACTTAATATCCTTTATTCTAGGCACTTTACAAACTTGAAATACTGGCATTTTTACCATTGTTTTACAAATAAGTAAAGTGAAGCTCAGAGAATTTAAGAAACACATCTAGAGTGACAAAAATAGTAAATGGTAGAGTCAAAACGTATGTTAATAAAACAAAGGCTTCAAACAAAGGCTTAAAATGTTTTTACAGAGGTTTTATCTTCATATTCTCAGGTATATTCATATGAATGTTTTGACTGAACTTAACTCCCTGTTTAAACAAGATAGAAGACATACTTGTAGTAGGTTGCATTATTGCTCCCCATTGTTCTCCCTCACCCACAAAATGCTTCAGACTGGGTAATTTATAAACAATAGAAATTTGTTGCTCCTGGTTCTGGGGGCTGGGAATTCCAAGATCAAGGCACTGGCAGGCATAGTGCCTGGTGAGGGCTACTCTCTGTTTCCAAGATGGTGCCCGGTTGCTGTATCCTCTGGAGTGGACAAACACTGGTGGAAGGGACAGAAGAGAAAGAGAATGCTCCCTTCAACCTGGAGCCCTTTTATAAGGGGGCCAATCCCCTTAATCATCTCCCAAAGCCATCCCTTTTAATACTGTTGTACTGGAGATTAAATTTCAGCATGCATTTTAAAGGGGACATATAGTCAAACCATAGAACTTGTTGTAAGCCCATGAATTATAAACCATTCACTACTGTACCACAGATGACTAGTATTTGTATGAAATTTAAACTGTTTTTCCATCACTGGTCACTAATGATCTATTTTCCGAGGAACGGGTTATCTAAAGAAGATTCTATTGTTTGAAATAGAGTAGTTAAAATTGATTCCTTATTTATCCCTGATATTTTTATCACACAATTTTTTCCTGTATCATTTCTTTGTAAGCTATCCATTCTATCAATTCATGAGACATATGATTAAATATTGAATACATTTTCAAGTATCTTCAATGATTATAATGCTTAAATATGAGTTTTTCTACTTCAGAAGCATAAAAGTTCATTACAGGGAAATTATAGACTCATTGTGGAAAATGTATTAATGTGTATATTAATTCAGAAAGATCTGATATTATATCAATAGTCTTTCTTTTCAATAACATAATATGTTTTTTGTGCCAATTTCTCAACCCATATTTTCTCTTTGTGATTTCCCCATATAATTCCTGAATATTTTTTGGTAAATGTATTACTATGTATTTCTTTAAATCAATTTTATTGCTATGAGAATGGGGTTTTATTTATAAAATTTTCTATCTTGTTATAGCTGTAGTGCAGAAAAGCAACTGACATTTATTCTTTATAAAGTGACTGCCTTGAAATACTTGTTGGTTCCAATAGTTTTCAGATAACTCAAGTTTTTGCATCCCATTTCCTATTAATAATTTTGTATCATGCCTTTGAATACATATAATTCTATGTCTATGTCATGTCTTTGGCAGGGAATTTTACCAAAAGTAGTAATCTAGTTTTATTTTTCTTATTTTTCATAAGAATGTTAAAATAAAAATAGCTTTATCAAATTTTGAAAATATTCTTTTTTTCTTCAATTTAGATATTTTATTATATATTCTGAACTATAACTTTAAAGGCATTTTATTTTATTTTTTTATTCTTAAATAACTATAATACATACTTATTTATCAGGAATACTTGTCTATTTATTTCTATTAAGAAATACAAAATAGAATTATTTGCTCAAATAATGCAAAACCCTGTCATGCTGAAGTATTTGAAAACATTAATCCAAAACCCCTTGGAATTAACTGATTGGAGCAGAACTTCATCTTAAAACAAATAGACCCTGGGGAATTAACAGCTTTCTTCCTATAGTTTACCAAGACTTCCTCCCTCTCACTACCTGGGTAAATACACTGCTCTGTTTCTTCTCTTAGATCCATTCCAAGAAGGCATGGATGCCTCCATGCTGAGCTGTTTTCCTGATTTACTCCATGTGCTACCTCATGGGAATAATTATAATCACTTGAATACTGGACTATTTCCCTCTTTCTCTAGAATCCTCATTATATGTTTTTCTCCATTCAAGGCCAACTTTCTCTCTCAGTGAATGCAACATCTTTCTTTTTTGTCTTCCACCATTGCCTTGCTCTTACCCCATAACCTTTTATCTTTTTCCTTTGTTCAGGAAGGATTACAGTGTTGAAGCACAATTTTGCTTTTTTATAGAAGCTGGAGGAAGAAAATGGCCTTTTTAAAATTAGAGGTCTAAGATTCTAGGGTCAATGCAATTATGCAGAAGGAAACAGAAATAAAGAAAGTAACATGCCCGCTCTCATGCTTTTTCTACATTCCAGCTCTCATTCTTTATGCTCTATTAAGAGGAAAATAAAAGAAGAAAAAACAAAATATGTGTCAGATAATGATAAGTGCCAAGAAAAAAAAAATAAAACAAAGGAAGAGGGCAGAGAGTAAGGAGGTGCTAGTGTTAGCAAAGACTTCTGTAAAGAGAAGATGAACCATGTAACTGCACAATAAAAAAGCACTCCTGACAGTGGGAGCAGCCGATGCAAATACCCTGCCATGGGGCACACTTAGTGTTTGTGAGGAGCAGAAAGGGGCCACGATGGCTGCAGCAGGTGGACAGCTTGAAGCGGCTTAGAGAATAGGGCAAGTTATTTGAGAGATAGCAGGGGTCCAGGTGACAATGGGTCATTTAAGCAACAATTAGGGCTTTGGTTATTAGACTGAGCACAGTGCGTAGCCATTGGAACATTTTGGACAGAGGAGTGACTTAGGCTGCTCTATGCAGAGTAGATTGGAGGGGGGCAAAAGGGAAATGTGGAAAACACAGTGAGGAGACTCACAGTAATCCAGGTGAGGCATGATGGTGGCTCAGGCCAGGGAGGCAGTCACTGAGGAGGAGAGAAGTAGTAGGATGCTGTGCATATTCCAAAGTTTCAGCTAATAAAATATGCTGACGGGTTGAATGTGGGGAATGAGGAAATAGGAGGGGTCGTCAGTTAACTGAACCAAATGAGAAGAGAATTTCCTTTTCCTGAGATGGGTAGTCATAGGAAAAATAAATTTGTTTTTCGGGAGGAGCTGAGTTTGTTTTAAACATGTTAAGGTTGTGATGCTAGCTGAACATCACAGTGGGCATATCAGATAAACAGCCTGATATATGTGTAGAATGAAATGGAGAGATCAAAGATAACTACATAAACTTACAAACCATCAGAATATCAGTGTTCTGTAAAGCCTTGGCATTGGATGGGTTAATCCAGGGTATAATCCAGAGATCACACAGAGAAGAAGTCAAAGGGCTGAGTCCTGGGGATCCAAATTAAAGAGACCAAGAAGATGGAGAAGATACAGCAAAAGTGACAAAGCAGCAGCAGCCCGCAGGTAGGAGAGTCAGAGGGAGTGTGACCTAGAGGCTGGGTAACATAAATGTTTCAAACAGGCAATGGGGACATGGAGTTCTCAGAAGAAACACCTTGCGGAGTTACTGTAAACAATTTTAGTATTGAAAAATGTGGCTCTCTTCTTTATTTTTTTGTGCTTAATATGGTCAAGAAAATAAAATAATCATTCATCAAATTATTTACAAGCCATAGTTTTAAGAGTTGAAGTGGGGCGTAATTGAAAACATTTTTGCTGGAAAGTTGGGAAACTTGAATTATAACCCTCAGCTTGGACAAACCACGTGTTATCTTGTGCATAGCACTTCACGTGTGAATTTACAGTCTAAATGGATCTTCACCCAGAGAATGAAGGAGCAGGAGTAGATGATATCAAAGCTCCTAGCAGGTAGCATAACTACTAGTCTATGATAAGTGCTCAATAGTGACTGACTGAATAGATAAATAAATGAAAAATAAATGTTCTTTCCAGCTCTAAGATTTTATTTTTGACACCCCAACCAATTCCTTTTCTTTTTAATGGACAGAACTGAGTTGAAATGGCATCAGCAACTGAAGCTCTTTTTCCTTTATTTCTAGCAGTTTGCCTATAGATACGGTTAACTATTTATACTCCCTTTAGGAAGTGCAACTGGGCTCTACTGCTTTGGATGCTGTTTCTGTTATTATTAGTCTCAAAGCTATTTCTTATTTCCTCTGGTACAATGAAGGTGGCGAAATAAGTAACCATGCTTCCTTTTCCAAAGCCCTTGAAGTGCTCAGCTCAGCAGTACACAGACTCCTCCAGCATTTAATGAGAACTATGGAAGACCTAATTTCCTTTGTTGTTCTCAGTTCCCTTGACCTCAGATAATCAGATAAGGAGCAACACAAGAGGACCAGTGGGTTATTTCAATGGTGTCTCTCCATCATGTTTCTGTTCATGTACAGTCTGGGCATACCTATGTTTCTTGTTAGCCTTTTTTCAAAACTGACTATGCTGTAGCACGCATTCCCTTTCTTTTACACTAAAAAAAACACAGAAGACAGAAAAAAAAATCTGTCATAGAAAAGGCATGTCAAAAAATAGGCATATAGGGAAGATTTTTGAAAAGGCAAATTATCCTTGGGCACATGTTTTTGTATCAAGTCACACATTAGCAAAAGTGAACAAGGTCCAGAAAATGCAACATTCATGCTAAGCAATATGTACAGGGTTGAAAAGAGTTGATATTTTGTGAGCACTTAATGTGTGTTGTCCTTATTTAAGGTAAAGGAAAGTGATACGGAGAGTTTAAGCCATTTGCCTAAGGTCACAAAGTTAATAAGTGGATGAGGCAGAACTCAAACACAGTTTATTCTTGTTCTAAAGTTCATACTCTTTTCATTAAAGTGTATGTGCTAGCATTAAACATATGTAGCTTGTTGCTTAGAATGATTGATTTTTTTTGAGGAAAAGTAAGGACTTATATACAACTATACATCTCTGTCTAGGCACTGACAATATATAACTGAATTAACCATCTGGCCAATTAAAGAACAAAATTTATCACTCTCATCTCCCTCAGTACACTAGACCCAATTATCTGAAATCTTCAGTGAATGTGACCTTTGAAGGCTCTGTCTAAATAACTGAGACCTTGATTTTAGTGAATGAACACTGATTTTAGTAGATGCAATACATGCCATAAAAGCAGAGGTAGGCTCTAGTGCAGCCCTCATTTCCATAAACACTTTCAAGGGTCAGGGAGGAAAGAGAACACCCGTTTAAGAGGCAGCTGACCTGGAACAAAGGGAAGGCTCAGAGCTAAATAAAAAGAATCTTCAGCAACTGCCATGAATGCAGCTACAATATTTGCAGTTTACCCTGAGTTTTCCCTTCTATCAGGGTATAGGTGGAATATACTAGCTTCCAGAGGGAGGAGGATTGGGTTCCAAACACTGAATATTCAGTGGGGTTTAGAGGCAGGAATCAAGTCTTAACAAAAGGTGACAGAAGAGAGAGTCAGAAGATTAGGAAATAAAAAAAACAAGTCTCTAGTTTATCAAGAAATACCTCAGCTGGAGGGAATAATCCCAAAAATTAGAAATGTGGAAATTAGGTCAAAAACAGAGTAATTGCTGAAGGGGGATTGAACTAGATAGTACGTAAAAATGGGGCTCCTGGAATCTGTCTCTTAATTTGATGTAGGAAAAGAGGACTGTGAGCCCTTAGCTGCAAGGATGAGAGAAAGATGGGAGCCATACGCGGTCTGACAGTAACAAGATGAAGGATTTTCTTAAGCATATTTTCAGCCAAACTGATATCAGTGGTTCTCAAGATGAATGATTACTATTTTTCATAAACCCCAATTTTAGCACCAATATGTAAAGAACTTGTAAGTCTTCATTTCCATCTCCACAATAAGAAAAAGCTGAAAATTATGAAAAATGACTTTCCTTGTACAGTGCTCATCAGAGAACTGAGGTCTCAGGGCAAATTGTAATCTAAAATCTGGAGAGACAGGTGTAATCGGAAAAGTACAACAACATGGAGCAGAATCCAATTGAGCCATACCTGGTAGGGATACTGAAAAAGTAACTTTAATAAACTACTGGAATCTGACTATGAACTAACATGAGAGTGAGAACCTTTTGGGGACCACAGTTTTCATAAATCCCATACTATGGCCTCTATGTCAAGGAACCCAGCAGAGAGCAGGGAAAGAATCAACACTGTGAAATACACCCAAAGCGTTCTCCATGGCAAAGGCCCACTCTCCAGAGGAAGAGACTTTGTAGAACATTATTCCAGTTTGAAAAAGAACATTTCTCCCATTCCAATTCACTCTTGACTTCCTGTCTCACATATAAAGGGAAAACATAGTCAACAAGACATAAGTTTCAGGGAAATAAAATGGGAACTCTGCAGCCAGGAGCGGGGGCTGGTGGTAAAAAACTGTGCCATTTGAGAAACACTTAGGAATATCTCAATCCCAAGACACAGATTCAATAAAAGACTGATCTTTAATAAGAGTATAGAACTGTGGGACACTTTAAAAAGGCATAACATATACATAATTGGAATATCAAAGAAGAAGAAAGAACCAAGCAGAAAAAAATTGTGAAGTAATAATAGCCAAGAACTTTGCAAAATTAATGATAGATATCAAATCACAGAGCCAGGCAGCTCAGAGAAGCATGATAAATACAAAAATACAAAAATAAAAAAAGCCAGCCCCCTCCTCCCCAAAAAACAACAACAAAACCCACCAACACTACAGCCAACAAAAACATACCCATCTTAAATATATCATATTTAAACTGAAGAAAATCAAAGACCAGGGAAAATCTTGAAAGAAGCCAGAGAAATAAAGTACTTTACCTATCAAGGAATAAGGAAACAAAACAGCAGACTTTCTCTCAGAAATCATGCTAACAAGAAGAAAGTGCAGTGAAAGATTTAAAATGTTGAAAGGAAATAAAACACAAACCTAGAATTCTTTATCCAATGAAATTATCCTACAAAAGCTAAAGAGAAATAAACACTTTCTCTGACCAAAAAAAAGCTGAGGGAATTTATCACCGACAGACCTGCTTTGCAGGAAATTTAAAAGATCTTTGGCAGAAGAGAAATGATATGTCAGAGCACTGGAACTATATAAAGAAAGGTAGAGCATCAGAGAAAGAATAAATGAAGTTAAAATGTTTTACTTTTTAATTTTAATTGATCTAAAAGATAACTTTGTTTAAAGCAATAATAGTAATAGTGTATTGGGTAATCATAAATAAAAGAAATGAAGCAATTCACAAAGGCCAGGAGAGATGGATTGGGAATACTATTATGAGGCACTTGCACTATATGTAAAGTGATATTGTATTTTTAGAAGGTGAATTTAGATTAGTTAAAAATGTATATTGGAAACTTTAGGACAAGCAGTAATTTTTTTTCTTAGTAGTATTACTGATATACTAAAAGAGGAGATAAAATGGAATCAAATAAAATGCTCAGTTAAAACCAGATCAGGCAGAAGAATAGGTGAAAACGCAAGGAATAAATAAATGCAATAAACAGGAAACAGTTAAAAAGATAATAGATACTAATTCAACTCTACAATAATCACCTTAAATGTAAGTAGTCAGATTACATCAATTAAAAGAAAGATATTATTGGGGTGGATTAAAAACCCAAATAACCTGATTATATGTCATCTACAAGAAACCCATTTTAAATATAAAGACTCATGTTCATAGTAAAGGGATGTCCCAGTAATTGAGAGAAAATACCTGCATATCATATACTTAACAAAGGATTTGAATCTAGAATATGTAAGGAACTCTTACAAATAAGCAATCAAAATAAATAAAATGAAATAAAAGACCCTTCTACATTTGTGCAACTATCTATAGGATAAACATATGAAAATACAATTCCTAGAAATACAAGTCAGTAGATTTTTCAGTTTGACAGACCTCAGCATATAACCTTCCAAAGATGGTATGCCAACTTACTCTCCCAGAAAACATGCAGAAGTGCTGGAATAAGCATTTTCAGAAAGTTTGTTCTCCTCTGCCTTTGAGTCAGAGGGGCAAGGATTTAAGGGAAGAATTGTATAGTATATTTTTCCCTGTGTACTTCTGCCAACATCATTAGTCATTAAGAAAATGCAAATCAAAGCCACAACAGAATATTACTTCATACTCACTAAAGTGGCCATGATCAAACAAACAGAAAATAACAAGTGTTGACAAGGCTGTGGAGAAAATGGTACCCTGTGAACTGCTGGTGAGAACATAAAATGGTGCAGCTGTTGTGAAAGAATTTGGTGATTCTTCAAAATGTTGAACATAGAATTACCATTTGACCCATCAATTCTACCTCTTTGTACATGCCAAACAGAATTGAGCACAGATACTCAACTGGATACTTGTATATCAGTGTTCAAAGCATTATTATTCACAATAGCCAAAAGGTAGAAGCAACACAAGTGTTCATCAATAAAAGAATAAATAAATAAAATGTGGCATATACATACTGTAGAATATGATTCAGCCATAAATAAGAATAAAGGTCTGATACGTACTACAACATGGATGAACCTTGAAAATATGCTAAGGGAAATATGTCAGACCCAAAACAATAAATATTGTATGATTCCACTTGTGAGGTATGTAGAATGGACAAATTCAAAGAGACAGAAAGAAGAACAGAGATTACCAAGGGTTAGGGTTAGGGGAGAATCAAGCATTATTGTTTATGGGTATACAGTTTCTCTTTGAGATAATTAAAAATTTTGGAAATAGGTATAAACATTGCACAACATTGTGAATATACTTAATGTCATGGAATTTTAGAGTCAAAATAGTTAAAATGGTTTACCATTTTAACTATTTTGACTCTAAAATTCCTTGACATTAAGTATATTCACAATGTTGTGCAATCACTTGTACTCACCATCAAATTGGTATTGACTGATTAACACTATGGTGCTCAAACGGTGGGAGCGAACACTGGAGAATTGGGGGGTGGGGGGTAGACCCAAGTCTGAGCGACGCGGCGGGTCACTGTGGAGGGGTGGAATATGCATGAAAAGTAGTTGGGGAGCGGAATTAGGGGTCTCAATAGGGGAAAGGAATTCCTCAAAAACTGATTCATGTGATTAACTGTACACCTCAGTAAATTCACTGAAAATCATTTAATTGTACACTTAAAATGGAGTGTTGGTTGTACG